>APFE030903171.1:0-13758 GCA_000404065.3 Pinus taeda | reverse complement strand
GTGGATCAAAGAAGTTTTCACTTCATCTGGTATCAGAGCCCAACAATCCTTGGTCACATCTACCGCTGCGTCGCTCACGTTCCTGTCACCATTCCGCTTCGCTGTCCCTGGTCGCTTGAAGCTATTTATCACCACCAATTCCCCACGCCTTTCCATCCACCTCGTCCGTGCACTGCTCACCGCATCCATTCCCAACGTCGTTCTGTTGTCCGTCGAACCACGCTGATTCCGTTGACTCTCTCTGACCGCGGCTCTATCTAGCCATTCCGTCCATTAACCAACCTGGCCACCCGCATCTCCCTACCACGCTGTTCACACACTGTCCATCGTGTTTTTCTGCCCATGTTTGCCCTAATCAACGTAGCCATTGACTTTTAGGTTGTGCCATTTCATTTAAATTCGTCCATTCATTATATATATATATATAACATATATATATATGATATACTATAACTTAGTTATATAATTATAACATATATATTTACTACATTATTATATACTGCCTATATTAAAAAAAAAAAACAGTAAGTTTGTAAACTATACGTGAGATGATCTATATATATATATATACGAATGTCATAAATTAAATATTTTTTTTAAAAAAAATTAAGCTGGCAGATAAATACACGCCCCACAAACTTGCTCAATGTCGACAATGACAATGGCTGATTTCAATAAAAGATTGGTTGACGCGGAGAATAAGATGAATAACAACACCAATGAGGTCACTAAAAAATTCGCTGATTTCCAGAACAAGTTTAACGGGTAGGTTGTCGATATCAAGAGGCTTCAGGATATGACAAATCGAATAGAAATACAGAGAGAGCATCACCATGTCCAATCAGACATGAATCAAAAAGAGACCTTAACATTGCTGAACCTTGTGTGTAAAAACATGAATCTTACACCCGCACAACTACTACAAGAAGATGAAGAAAATCAAGAGCACAACTCATCAGATTCAGTGAATTCAACAGACTCTTAAGGGAAAGCTGAATCCCCAAAAAAATTAGCGACACACCACCAAGAAATGAGTAACACGACTTTTACAAATAAGCAACTCTAGGATACCTTTACCAATCAACACCCCTTTTTTTGCTCAACCATTAGCGACATACCAGCGAAGGGCAAAAGTCGAGATGCCTAAATTTGTTGGAAACGAAAAAAACTATGTTGCATGGATAAATAAAGCAGAAGAATACTTTGAGATATATGACATCAATGATGATGACAAGAAGCTCAGGCACGCATCCATGAAAATGGAAGGAGAAGCATATAATTGGTATATGTGGTGGGAAAAGACAACACATGTCATTAGTTGGAGAAAATTTAAGGATGCATTCTTTAAAAGATTCCAAGGTGTAAAGGAAGAAGAGTTCTTTTCAAAACTCATCAAATTACGACAAAAAGGAAGTGTGGACGAATACACTCAAGAATGGGAGACCTTAGTAACACGAGTACCTGGGTTATCAAAGTCTCGTTTAATTCAATCATACGTCTCGGGACTCAAACCCCATTTACAAGTAGAACTTGAGATTCATGACATTACATCAATAGAAGTAGCAAGACGAAAAGAAAAAATGGCCGAAAAGAAATTCGAACAAATATTTTGGTCAAAATTGGAAAAACATATTCAAGACGAAGAATACCCCAATATGTGGACTCAAATAGTACAAGATATGTTCCACCACATCGTCGTGAAGATGAAAAATCTAATGTGGAAATGCAAAGGATAAAAGAAGGTAAATGCAAAGGCTGTGGTGAGAAGTGGGACCCCAAACATAGATGTGCTAAAGGAAAAGAACCAAAGAACCTATATAATTGTGAAGCAACTAATGATTCAAACAATAAAGATTCTGACATAGAAGAAATAGAATATGCCCCAGAATTCTCACTAGAATTAGATGACAGAAGTATTCCGCAAGTTTCGCTATCAACTATGACAGGTATATCACAACCTCAGACGTTAAAGTTGAAAGGACATATAAAGAAGAACAACGTAGTGGTTCTCATTGACTCTGGCAGCACCCACAATTTCTTCGATGCAACCGTGGAAAATAGACTCAATATTTTTTCAGTTCCCTTACCAAACATGAAGGTTATGGTAGTTGACGATAAGAAGATTGAAAAAGTGGGAAAATGCCATAAGGTCAAATTGCAGATTCAAGACTTTAATTTAGAATCTTCATTCTTCACTGTACCATTAGGAGTAGATGTGGTCTTAGGTAGCCAATGGCTACGAACTTTAGGTACTTATGCCGCCAACCAGCAAGTACAATTCATAAAATTCAAATGGGGGGTCAGAGGTACAAATTACAAGGATTCCAAGCACCAAAAAATCAAGCTATATCATCATCTCAGATAATGAAGATGATTCAAAAAGGAGCACCCGCTTATGTAGTACAATGTCACCAATTAGAAATGTTATCTACAAATATGATCAATGAAGAGTCACCAAAGATACAAGATCTAATTCAGAAACATGAAAAAATATTTAAAGACCTACCTATGAAGATGCCACCTAATAGGGAAATTGAGCATACAGTAGAAGTCAAGGCAGGGTCAGACCCCGTCAACATCAAGCCATACCGATATCCGCATCACCAAAAAACAGAAATTGAGAGATTAATCCAAGACCTTTTAAAGTGTGGGATCATCTCGAAAAGTAAGTGTCCTTATGCTGCTCCAGTGGTATTGGTAAGGAAGAAGGATGTTTCATTTAGGCTATGCATTGATTATAGAGGATTAAACAAAATAACAATCAAAAACAAGTTCCCAATTCCCTTTATCGACGAAATGTTGGATGAGCTACATGGTGCAAGGTACTTCTCAAAATTGTACTTAAGATCAGGCTACTATCAATTTAGAATCAGATTGGAAGACATACCAAAAACGACATTCCGAACACACGAAGGTCACTATGAATTTAAAGTAATGTTGTTTGAACTAACCAATGCACCAACAACATTTCAAGCAACTATGAACGAATTATTTCATCCACATCTTAGGAAGTTTGTATTAGTATTCTTTGACGATATTCTATTTTACAGTAAAACTTGGATAGAGCACTTGCAACATCTGGACAAAGTTCTTACACTACTAAAAGAACATCAATTTTATGCAAAAAAAATCCAAATGCACCTTCAGAAAGGAAGAAGTAGAATACCTTGGACACATTATATCCCATGAAGGCGTAAAGGTGGACCTTAATAAAATCAAAGCTATAAAAGAATGGACCAAACCTGTCAATATATCCAAGCTAAGAGGGTTCTTAGGTTTGACTAGATATTACCAAAGGTTTATTAAAAACTATGCACATATAACTACACCTCTAACAAATCTTTTAAAGAAGAATTCGTTTCTATGGGATGAGGAAGCAGGAAGGTGTTTTGAAAAATTAAAGGAAATTATGTCTAATGCGCCCGTATTAGCAACACCAGATTTTTCTAAACCATTTATCATTGAGTGTGATGTTTCTGGATTCGGTATAGATGCAGTATTAATGCAATAAGGGCATCCAATAGCTTTTGAAAGTAGGGAGCCCAACAAAAGAGAACGCCTCAAATCCACATACAACAAAGAGATGCTTGCTATTATGCACGCACTAGCTAAGTGGAGGCAATATCTTTTGGGAAAGTGGAGGCAATATCTTTTGGGAAGTAAGTTTTCCATTCAAACAGAGCAAAACAATCTCCAACACCTCCTTCAACAAAAAACACTTTCCGAAGAACAACAAAAATGGATTGAAGAAATTGCCACCTTTGACTTGGAAATACAACCTAAAAGAGGAAAAGACAATGTAGTAGCAGATGCCCTATCCAGGAAAGATGAAGAACCAACACTACTTGCAATTTCGGTTGTTGTTCCTGAATGGCTTAACGAAATTTGTAGTGAGTATGCCAAGTATCCAAAAATAACAACAATAATCAATAACCTTCCTAACAACTCAAAATTTGAATGGAAGAATGATATCCTATGGTACAAGGGAAGAATCTATCTAAATACAAATTCCAAGTTTAAATTTAAGATACTCAAGGAGTCACATGACTCACTGTCAGCTGGACATGTAGGATTTTTTAAGACATACTACAATGCATGTCAATCCTTCTTTTGTTAGGGAATGAGTTGCGATTTTCAGAAGTATGTCGCAAAATGTGACACATGTCAAAGGAATAAAAGTGAAAATATTATGACACCAAGATTACTTCACCTTTTAAACATTCCAAATCATAAATGGGAAGAAATTTCGATGGACTTTATCAAAGGATTCCCAGTATTTGAAGGCAAGGACAAGATTTTCGTAGTAGTCGACAGAATCACCAAATATGCTCACTTTATGACAATAAAGAAATCATACTCAACAAAAGAAATCGCTAAAATATTTTGCAAAAATATATATAAGCTACATGGTTTTCTGAAAGTCATTGTGAGTGATAGAGATGCCAAATTCAAGGGTAATTTCTGGAAGGAGTTGTTCAACCACATAGGAACCTACCTAAATATGAGTTCCGCTTATCACCCTCAAACAGATGGCCAAACAGAGGTTGTCAATGAATGTTTGGAGGCCTACCTACGTTGCTACATTACAGAAAAACAAAATAAGTGGGCTCAATGGTTACATCTCGCTGAGTGGTGGTATAATTCTACTTATCATACGTCAGCAAAAATGACGCCATTTCAAGCTTTATATGGGTATGAACCCCCAAAATGGAAGGATCTAGCTGTTGTCCAGACAAATCTACTTGTTGTTAAAGATCAACTAGAAGAAACCCAAAAAATCGTCCAAATATTAAAAGAAAACTTGAATAATGCAAGGAATCGTATGAAGCAACAAGCAGACCAAAACAAAACCGAAAGAGAGTTTGAAGTCAGAGAATGGGTGTTTGTCAAGCTCCAACCATACAAACAATTATGCTTAAAACGGAAAGGAAGAAACAAATTGGCACCAAAGTTCTATGGACCTTATGAGATCAACAAAAAGATTAGCCAAGTTGCGTATGGTTTAAGCCTTCTAGAGACAAGTCATGTTCACAACGTCTTCCATGTATCCTGCCTTAAAAGGGCACTAGGCAACAATCAATCAGCACAAACAATGCTTCCATCTCTGGATGATGAGGGAAGGGTCATTCTAGAACCAAAAGGTATTTTATCTACTAGAGAAAGAAAGCTTCGACATCATACAATAAAGGAATATCTGATCAAGTGGAAGGACTTACCCGAAGAAGACGCTTCCTGGGAGAATGAATCATTTTTTCAACAACATTTGTCGTTATGTATGCTTTGAAGACAAAGCATTCTTTCGAGAGGAAGGCAATGTTATGTAAAAATTATTTATTATTTAAATTTTAGGTTTATTATTTAATTTTAGGTTAATTAGACGAAAGGGCATGATCATAAGATCATGCCCTTTCCCCAAAGGGTGCCCATGGCGGATATAAGCCAAGAACCCACACTGTAAACAATCATTATCAGTCAATTAACTATTAATAAATATTTATTTATATATATATCTTTGCATATCAAAGAAGTTTTCACTTCACAAGGGATGACAACAAGGTTCGACAACGAAACTCATAACAACAACGATGACAGGATTGACAGAGGACGTGGAGAGCAGGGGTGATGACAGGGCTCGAGTGAGGGATCAAATGGCAACGGTGGAGCGGTGGCAACAAACAGTGAGAGTCGATGTCAACGAACAGTGAGAGACGAGGTCAACGGAACGAAGTGGAGTGAAGGAAAACAGAAGGCTGGCAGGGGCGACGACCCGCAGGGTAGCCTAGTGTCAACCAGGCAAGACGAACTTGCTCCGATACCACTAGAGTATAAAAGGAAAACTGTACACTCATGCTGCAATTTCCAAATTCATTGAAATGTAATATATAATGTTTTATTAATTAATTGGATGATTTACATGGCCATGGCGGTGCTCCTTTAATAGGAGTTGACTGGCCATGCCCAAAATAGAGAGACATGTCCTTTGGGACTGATGTCTCTTCAATTTAACTAAGTCTACTTTAATAATTTGCTAATTAATTATTTATGTTTTATATATTTAATTGAATAATGTTTAGATATTTAGTTTTTATGAATTTTTATTTCATAACAAATTCTAGGGCTTAGGGATCTCCTTTATATGACACATACTCAAAATCTAACCATTGAAATTCTCCCCAAGCCCTTCCTAAAGAGCCTTCCATCTTGTCTTCCCAGACAAGCAAGCCACAATCTTGAGCCTCTCTTGTGAATAGGCTTATAGGATCACCCTTCATCCTATCTTTGATTTATTGATGTTTGTGATCCTTATCATATCGAGTCTCCTCCCATCGGTGAAAGTCTGTAAAGAGTAGGGAGCTTTAGCTGAGGTGACAGTGGGCTATTGCTCCATTGTTGCACTTGACCTAGCAATTGTCCCTCTAGGATTCCCTCCTAGGACCTTTGCTAGTTTGAGCGGTGACATTTTGGTGCTATTGTTGGAGACACAAAATGTGTGTTTTGTTCCCCATATGACACATTGACATAACATTGTTGGCGACACCATTAGAAGAACAAAACCCTAGTTCTTCATCAAACTTTAAGGTCGATGCTTGTAGGGTGTAGCACGCATTTTTTTAGGCATCTTTAAATTCAACCTAGCGACTCCTACATATTTTTCATGTATATCTCAAATAGGTTGTCTTTCTTTGATAAATTTCCCATCTTCGACATTGTTAGCATCCCTGGGCATCCTAATCATGTCGCAGGAAGGATGGTATGTGGGGTGCCCGTGTTTGATGGTGAGCCACTCTCCACAATTTACCATGTAGAAAGATTTAATGCACATGCTTCAAGAGAAATGGTTGTTCACCAAGACGCCCTTATGTTATTATTCATGGGATCTCTTGGTGGTCATAACTCATGGCCACATGATCATGAACCTAGGAGAATCTCATCCATTGAAGAGTTCGGTTATGGATTTCTTAGACATTTTCAATTACACCCTGCATTAAGCATCCAAGAGGAAGCCTTCATTGAACATCATCCAGACATTGAGAATTTAAGTGATGAGCAAGAAGATGAGTCCTTCTTGGGTCCACATGATGAAAAGGATGATTTTGAGGTCACATGTGTTGGGAAGAATGAGTCTAGGGAAGTTGAAGTTGAGACTAACCTTACCTTTCTTAAGGATAATACTTTTGATGATTCTCCTTTTGAGAACCTTGGGGAAGGTGATGCCATTAGCCCCTTAGTAGATGACATTGGAGATTATTTCCATATTGCAAAAGAGAAATGGCAAGTTGTTGGCGCTCAATTTGACTGTGCTCCCATTTAGGACACCGACAAGGAGGATGAGGTTGAGAGCGGTCCTCCCTTTTTCCCGAGCATTATTTATGAAGACATATCCATCGGTACCCTTGGGAAGGAGAATTATCACTTTCCTTTGCATGAAAAGGAAGAATTGGAGATGATTGATTCTCCTTTTTGGGAAGACCCTATCTTTCAGGGTTGGGGCAGACAGGTCACAGGTACATATTCACTTCATCTCTGGGCCTAGGGGCTTCTAGAGGTGTTTCATGGGGTTTTGAAGAGCTTTTATGAGGTTTGGTACAATTCACTTGGTATATTCCATCATCAACACAATTTGCCTTTCGTTTTTTTGCATTCCTACAACTTTCAAAAAACTGAGTTATGAATGGGTTTGACTCAATTAATTACGCTTAAGGTGGCATTTCAGGAGAAACATTTGGCAGAACACCTTAGTGTAATAGCTTTTCGGAATTGGAATGAGAAGATCTACATGATGGGATGGATTGAAGTGATTGTTGGAGGCTTGAGGAAGCATGGTTGCCAATTTACCGTTTTCGCACATTAAAAAGAATGTTTTAATTAAGGGAAATGTGCTCAATGATTAAAATAATAATAAAATAGGAGCTTCTAGAGGGGTCCATCAGATCTATAAAAAGAGGAGGAGGAGGCCATTAGAGGACATCTTGGATTTTATATTTCTTCTTGTATGAGAGGTTGAGAACCCGGTTCTCTACTTCCTTGGTAGCTCCAGGACGGAAACCTTCGGGTGATTTAGTGAGATTGGGCGAGTGTCCATCTCCCTTGGTGAATTCACCCAAAATTCAAAGGAGAACTTAACAGCGGCAGTTCAGTTCAATTTTGGTGGAGGGTCTGTGCAGCATTGGAGCAGATTCTTGAGGCCAGTTCTATCTCAAGCTATATCTGCTATTTTTGTTATTTGAACATGTAAAACCCTAGTTTATATATTATAATAAAAGTTGAGATTATTTTTGCTCATTGGATGATTGAATTGCATGCATTCTCTTGTTCTATGTTACATGGCAATCTTCTGTATATTGAATGGTAATTTTATGGAGAAATTTTGGTTGAATTAGTTTTCTGCAAAATCTGTATAATATTCCGAAGGGGATATTACACAAATTGAGTCCTTGATCTACTTAACAAATGGTATCCGTTGCACAAATAATGGAGAGATATGCTTCAAGATAGAGGGCCAAATTTAAAACTTCGTTGGCCTAGATTTTGTGCCCTAATTGAGGGCTGAAGGTATATAATAGTAAACCTACTTCTGTCTAAAACCAAGCGAAACAACAAATACCAAAATCAGAACACAAAAATTGTGATGCCAAAAAGGACATGCCTCAAACCTAATTGGCCATTGCTAGTCTTGAACAAAAAAAAAGAGCTTGTGGCCTAGCCCTTGTGGAGAACCCTAACTAGTACAAAACATAAATACATCGAAAAGGACTTACCTTGAAGTTGAGATATTGCCCTAGTTCGAATCTCTTCTACCTTAGATCATTGAAATTTTCAAACAAAAACTATCTTGAGATTATTAATTGAAGTTGTGTATTGAGGTGAGTTATAAAGTCTTATTTATAGGCTTATGTGTATGCTAAATGGGGATATTCTCCATACTTGGGTCTAGGTGTTCATCAGCCCTTCCTAGGGAGCCAATCACTTTGCTTCTAAAGAAAGTTATTCATTTATCTGAACCTCTTTTGTGAATAGGCTTTAAGAAGTAGTCCTCATCCTGTCATTGATCTATCCATCCTTGTGATTCCTCTCATACCAGGTCTCTTCCCATTGGTGAAAGTTTGTAAAGAGCAAGGAGGTTTAGGTGAGGTGACAATGGGCTATTGCTCCACTGTTTCCACTTGACCTAGTAGTTGCTCTATAGGGTCTCCTCCTTGGACCCTTGCTAGTTTGAGTAGTAACAAGGTTGATGAAGGAAGAATTGATTATTAATGTGCTTGGTATGTCTTCCATGTGGTTGCATGATGCTGGAAATAAGTTTGACATTCTTTGGAATGAATGGAGATCAATACTCTCACAAAATTACATGGCATATAGTAATGTTGATCAACATCAAGTATAGTCTCCGAAAGAAAGAAAGGGAGTTAATAATGACAACTCCTACAAAGATATTGTAACTTGGAATTCAAGTTCGATCCATGGGCACTCTGATTAAAACAAATGCATGAAGAAAGATTCATGTGGAGATGGATCATGTGAAAGGATGTTGATCTTGAAGAACTTAAGAAAATTGATGCTTTGATGAGAAGGCTATCATGATGAGGTAAGTCTAATATTTATGCTATTGGTTATCTAGTTCACATATTGTTTTTCTACCTGGAAGGATAATGTGGGAATATGTCAAGGATGTTGAGACAAGCTCAACATATGATATTTGGTAATTATGAAGTCAAGATGTTTTCATCTTGGGATTGAAAGGTAGCAGTGCGAGAAGATAACCTGAAGTTCAAGTTCGTACAATGAAGATCACTTTCAGAGGAAGCTATGGTTGGCTTGAAGTTTGATAAAGATAAATATAATGCCTTCTTTGATGATAAAGAAAGGAAAGTGATATCAAAGGTTGATGCCCCGAACCCTTTCACTAGATTGAAGGAATAGATACCAAGGAAAGAAGGAATTATGCAACTATGTCCATGAAGAACAAGTAGTGGATATTGGACATATCTCCCTAGTTGAGAGGGAGCTTGAATATATTCTCTTTGTGTGTGGGGGAATGAGTATATCCTCCCTAGTTGAGGTAGTAATGATGGACATGATTCTCTACTTCATGTGTGATTCACTAGGCTAGGACTAACAACCATACATCTAGTGAAGGCCATGGAGAGAGAATGGGGCTCGGAGGATTGGGTATGCATCTGAGAATGGTACTCCTTGAGGATTTGGAATCCAAGATAAGGAAGTGGTCTCATGGATTGCCACTCTTTGAGGATTGGAGAAGGTATCCAAGACATGAATGGTCGAAGAGGATTGATTTGAGGATTGGGAATCAAAGATAAGAATAGTCCTAGAATGACAGACCTTGTGAACATCCAGATGGGGTACATGCCTTGAGAGGTAATGTGGTGTCCCACGTAAATCCTCCCAGCATTGTGCTCTAATCTTATGAAGAGATAGAGCTTGTTAGTCAAGGCCTTGCTATGTTGACAATGCTAGTTATGATGATATGATGCTGCTGCTTACAAATGGATTACCAATCTGACTCTTCTTATGAGAATATTTCAGTGTGAGAATATCCTTGTACTAGGTGTACAATTATGAATACCTCCCTAGTTAAGAGGGAGTGTTGGAGAATGTAACTAGTTTTGGTCTTCATAATTTGTATCAATTTGTATTTTATGTAAAAAGCAAAAGAAAAGGATCAAAGAAAATTATTTTTATTCTCTAGATAAGCATGTTATTCACGCTTTTAGGTTTTTGAGTGAAAGAGTCAAAGTCCTATTTTGGATCTATTGCAAAAGAAAATGGAAACAAAAAGTAATTTTTGGGACAAAAACCCCTCTAGATGCCAAGTCAGCCTATGTGACAGATCGGCCTTGCCCCAGTGGACATATTTATTCACACCTATGTTGCAAGAAACGTAGGGCAAGGGGGCGTTTCTGTATGGAAACGGGTACGAAACGTTGAAACACGTTTGGTACGGCCCTGAAACGCGTTTCAAGAAGTACTGCCACGTTTCACAAAACTGAAACGTGGCCAGTACGGCCTGAAATGCGTTTCAGGGCCATACGACTCACGTTTCAACATTTTACTTGTGTGTTTTTTTTTTTAAATTTAGTTTGTTTTCTAATTTATTTTTAACTTATCCTAGTGACTTCTGGTTGCTTCTAGATGCCTGCCTAAAGTTATAAAAGTGAACTTTTGCCCTAGTGTTGATATGCAGTTCATGGTAATGTTAAATTCTTAAAGTAAAAGTGATATTCTCCTTTATTTTTCATTTTCATCCTTTTACTTAAATTTTAACTATTACGCATGAAATGACTCAAGATGTTTGAGAGTGGTTCGCACCTCATTGATTTCATATGGAGAGTAGAATTTATATTAGATCTCAGTCAAATCGCAACAACTTATCTGTTTTCATGATTTCACAGGATTGGGGGGGATTGTAGCAATGTTCCATTGGATTATCATGTACTAGGGTATGGAACTTGTATTTAATCAAGAGAACCAAGCCCTCTATGCAGGGGAGACTCCTAATACTGAAGAGCATGTAGGGTACTAGGGTATGAAACTTGTATTTAATCAAGAGTACTAAGGTCGTTCGACTATGTAGGAGGAGACTCCGAATCAAGCACAAGACAAGAAATTAGAAATTTCTCGTGGCTGATTTTGGATATTTCTATTTTCATTATGTGATCATTCATGAGTAAATGTGATGTAAATTTGAGAAGGACTTATAGTTTATGCATTGACAATGAGCCAATTTTATCATAATGTAATTAATTAGAATGTATCATATATGATTATGATTGCACATATTTCTTAAATGTCTAATATATATATATATATATATTCATGTTTCCCCATTTCCAAAATTTGGGGAGGTCGCGTTTCGTATCGCTTCCCGTTTTGGAAACTCGTACCCATTTCCCCGTTTCGTGCAACTTCGATTCACACCCATCGAATCTATATAAATAGAGGGAGGATGGAGCTCATTTGATGTTTTGAACACATGCTTGGATGGATTTTTGGTTTGAAGTATTGAAGAGAAGGGCAAAAAAGAAGAGGACGAAAATCTGGAAGAGAGAAGCTACGGTTCGAGGAAGGTCTGTCTTGGTTTACCTCTTGTTGCTGGTCTCTTGCCAATGAATCTGCTGGAAGGAAGGAAGCTTTGGCTTGGCATCTAGAGGTGGGAATTTCTGTGATCATGGGTCTTGGATATGTCATTTGATCTGATTCTATAAGAAGAGATTTTCTGGGTTTTCCCCTTGGATGGGTTTTGCCTTGGGTTGGAGCCTATATTTTGTGTTCTATTGCCTTCTGAGATCTTCATGTTTATGGTAATTGCTTGATGATGGAAAGAAAACCTAATAATAAAACTGCTAACAGTCACACAAGTAATTTTCATGTAATGGAAATCTAATAATAAGTTGAAAGCCTCTTGATTTCCAACAAACTAAGGGCCAGCAATACCCATTTGACCTTTCCTAATCTTGGGTCAAATTAATGAAGAGAATTATTATTTAAGCAAGTGAAAGGTCAACCTTCCAACTCAAATTGTCTTGAGCAAGAGCAAGGGCCTAACTCTCATTTTTCCATTATTCTTCTCTCTCTCTCTCTCTCTCTCTCTCTCTCTCTATAGCTCCTGATACTTCTTATCTTTGTATCACTGTCTCAAGTTTTGTAATAGTCATCTTGGTGCAGTGAACCTTTTGGCCATTGTGGAATAAAACTCACTTTTGGTTCGTTCACTTTGGTTTGTTTTGATTCAAGGTTATCTTGCATAAATTATTAAGAGTTCATAGGTATTTATTTGGGCAATTTAGCACTTAGAAGTTAGATATGCTTTCTTTATTACGTCAGCTTTTCACTTTAGAGGCTGATTTGTGAGTGACTGTTCGACATATTTTTTCCGAATTTTTCTATAACTGTTTGGCCACTAACTTGCTGGTCAAACAGCCTTAAACATGCTGTTCTTTTAGTCATCTATTGCAGATTTACACGTCTGGACAGCAGACACACTCGCCAGGGCACCCCCTGAGGTTGGCAAGCACCAACCTAAATGGGGAGGAGGACTTTCCAGTGACACATTTGGCAAATTCCCTTGTATGTTCGCTGATTTTCATGGCTGATTTTTAAAGTTTATATTATTTTTCAAGGTGTAACAATTTATGCTAACAGGACTACAAAGCTCTGAGTTATAATATAACTGATATTCCCTGTATTGCATGTTTCATGCAATGTTTTAAGACTCCGACTCCGACTCCGACTCGGCTGAGCAATGACTCCGACTCCGACTCCGAAACGGTAATGACTCGGCCGACTCGTTTTCAATGACTCGGTCGTTGTAAAAAATACATTAAATATTTAGTTTTTTGATAAAAAAACATAATTTTGAAGATTTTATAGCTAATTTTAAAGATTTTCATTCATGTTTCCAAACACACAACATTATAATATAGATGGAAGACAACATATGATCAAAGTAGGCTCATGAACCAATCCATTATATCAAAATGGTACCCAATGGCAATACATAGTCAACGGTCATACATGATCAAAGACTCAAAACAAAAAACACATAACCAAGGAGGCTAGAAATGGCCTCTACAAGACTACAAGTCTACAACAAAAGTACTACTGGCTATAGCTACTACCAGAGGAGCCAAGATCATGTCGATCAATCTTTGGATCATCATCATCATCAGAGTCAGAGCCCCCTGCCCATGGCTCCTCCTCATCATCATCATCTCCAACTGCAACTGTAGAAGTGGTACC
>APFE030903161.1:6340-17192 GCA_000404065.3 Pinus taeda | reverse complement strand
ATAAGACTCCACAAGAGGTATGGACTGGTAAGAAACCCTCTCTTTCACATTTGAGGGTATTTGGATGTGATGCATATGTACATGTCCAAAGGAGAAAAGAACCAAGTTGGATAGTAAATTTGAAAAGTGCATCTTTATTGGGTATAAGGATGGTTTAAAGGGTTATAAGCTTTGGAACCCAGTAACAAGGAAGGTTGTGTACAGTCGAGATGTTGTGTTCAGAGAGGTGAAAGATGTTATTAAACATGAAGTCCAACCAAAGGAACCTGTGAAGATAGAGTTTGAACTAAAGGAGGAAGAATCAGACTCTGTAGCAGAGGAGGAATTAGAAGATGAAGAGCCACAAACTCTCGCTATGAGAAGATCAGTTCGAGAAAGAAGGCAGCCAGAAAGGTATAGTCCATCTGCTTTCTACTCAAACTTTGCTTTGTCTGTTACTGATGATGATGCCAGAACTGTGAAGGAAGCAGTGGATTCAGAGGATGGAAAACTCTGGAAAGAGGCCATGGTTGATGAAATGGCATCTTTGCACAAAAATGAGGCTTGGGATCTGGTGGAGTTGTCGGCTGGAAGGAAACCATTGGCAGCAAATGAGTGTTCAAGAAGAAGACAAATGCAGAAGGGAAGGTGGAGAAATACAAAGCTCGGTTGGTAGCAAAAGGTTATTCCCAGGTGCCGGGAATTGATTTTGGTGATATTTTTTTCCTGTTGCCAAGGTAACTTCTATTAGATTACTTTTATCTGTTGCTGTTGCTTTTGATTTTGAGGTAGAACAGATGGATGTGAAGACAACATTTCTTCACGGGGATTTGGAAGAGGAAATCTACATGAAGCAACCTGAAGGCTTTGCAGTGAAGGGTAAGAAAGAACTAGTATGCAGGATAGTAAACCGGTGAAGGTTCATATTCCTGTAGGTGTGAGGTTATCTGCTGAACATTGTCCCAAGACACAAGAAGAGGAAGAGGACATGTCCCATGTTCCATATGCAAGTGCATTAGGTAGCTTGATGTATGCCATGGTCTCTACTAGACCAGACATTGCACATGCAGTGGGAGTATTGAGCAGGTTTATGTCAAAACCAGGGAAGGAGCACTGGACAGCAGTGAAGCGGGTTTTCAGGTATTTGCGTGGCACTAGTGATTACGGTTTGTGCTACAAGGAAGACCAGGATTGGACAGAGTGTTGGATATCCGTGGCTTTGTTGATGCAGACTGGGCTGGAGATCTGGATCAGAGAAGATCTACAAGTGGGTATGTGTTTAACCTATTTGGAGGTGCAGTCAGTAGGATGAGTAAGAAACAATCTGGAGTGGCACTATCAACTACAGAGGCAGAATACATGGCGGCCACTCATGCAAGCAAGGAAGCAGTTTGGTGGCAGAGATTGTGTTCAAGTATGGGGTTAGTACAGGGAGCTATAAGGATAGACTGTGACAGCCAAAGTGCAATTTTCTTGGCAAAGAACCCTGCTTATCATTCAAAGACAAAGCACATTGATGTTCAGTATCACTTTGTGAGGGATATGATAGAAGACAAAAAAAGGTGTTGCTGGTAAAGGTGGACACTTTGAAGAATACTGCAGACGCATTGACAAAATCTGTGAGCTGAGAAGTTCTCTTGGTGTATACAAACAATGGGTGTTTCAGGGCTGGAAAAATGACTAAGCTCTCATGTGGCCCCCTGTGGAAAGAAAACAACAAGTGGGAGATTGTTGGGTTGTGGTATATTCTTTCCACATAGTTAACAGGGGGTTTGAGGGGTACCCATAACCCCACTTTATGGGGTTTGGGGCAGCGCCCCGGAAACTTTTGGTTTTGGACCCTATGTTAGGTTGGGGGACCCACCTATAGTTTTGTGCATGATTTTCGCACATGTTTTTTGGACGCGATGGTTTTCGGTCCATGGTTTTGGACGCGATGGTTTTCGGTCCATGGTATTGGATGCTTCGCATGTATAAATATGTATTGTAACATTGAAAGGAATATAATGAAAAATCAAGTTGGTAGTCCCGGTTTTGGGATCCAGTGGGAAATCTCTGTGTATATGTGTTTTATGTGTTATGCTCTCGCATTTTTTATTTTTCATGTGATTTAGAATTCGTATGCAGGTAATTTCTGTACGGGGTTAAAACCTACACAACATTGGTGACACACTAGTAGAACTGTACCTCTTTGTATGGATCTTGTCTCATGCAAAACAATTATAACTCTTTAGAAAGTATTTTTCAATTCATTGATTATCACAATTTATTCACTTAGATTGAGTTAAAGGTATAGTCCCTACCATTATCTTCATTGGCAGCACACATACCAATCCAAGTCAGACTAAGTTATTTCGATTGGGAATGAGGAGCATATAAATGCACAAGTAAAAGAGGTTTTCAGAGTTTTAGTTTTCATTTTTGGTGGTTCTCCAATGCCAGCAGGCCTAAACAGTACCCCAACAAAGTCACTTAAGGAACACAAACATTTCTCTGTTGCAAGCGAGCCTAGAAAGTACCTCGATGGATTTTCTTGCTTCACCTCTCTGCATAGGAAGTATTTATCTTCTTTCGCCCTTTATTTCATTTAACAATTTTTTTTATTTTTTTTAAACTATGCATAGGCACTTATTTATTTCATGGGGTGGAAGAGGGATCCTGACTTATTGAGGGAAGACAAGGTTTTTCCTTCAAATAAGGATATTTATTTATACCTTTGACATACTTGTTGAGGTTTTCCTCCCCTCCTTACTCTACTCGACTTATATGGCAATGATTAACCAAAAATAGAAGAGAGATTAGAGTAGGAGGTACTAGTTTGTTGGGCCTCCAAAATGCCATCCTCTTTTACCCTCATTGTCATCATTTTACCATATTTTGTAACTCCTTACCATATTCTGCAGTTCCATAATCCTACATTAATGACCATTTTCATGATCATATGGATTTATCATTATTATTTTCCAAGTCATTTATTTTAAGGATTTTAAAAGAATTTATGATTAAATATTAGGAAACTAACATGTTCTCATATATATCTAAAAGTGGTATGAGTCTTATGATATTGTAGGCCTATTTGAAGACTCTAGAAGGGTCATATTTGGCTACTCAACCACAAATTCGAATTTCAATTCCAACTCATGAAGATTTGTGGAATATTTGTAGAAGATTTGGATCATTGACTAAGAACATTCAAAGGAGAAGTCATGGATGTTTTGATATGTGTCTCCTATCAAAACTAGGAGAGAATTTTGATAGGATTTGTATCTCATATTTTTAGGTGATTGATTGTAACCACAATAGATAAATGTGGATCTAGGAGAGATTTGTGGCTCTATATTTATTGACTAGTTATCTTAAGTTTTTGTATAAATAGGATTGCATCCTTTAGACAAAAGAGTTCCATACAAGGTATGTAATTTGTAAAGTGAGGATAGATAGGAAGAGAGTTTAATTATTGTAACATCTTTGGAACTTTCTTCAACTTCATGTTATGGAATACATGTTGCTTGTTTGATGTCAACGCTTTGATAATTGTTCGGTGTGCTTGTTGAGGAGTGGAGAGCCCCCACCAACCGCAACTTATGCACCTCTTTCCTTTATTGTAAATATTTATGTTATTTAATCTATGCAAGTTTAGTTTAGTTCATTTTATGTTATTTTGATTATATGTTTTATGTTGTTTTGTTAATATTGATTTAATTTCCTTGTGTTTGGATTGGATTGGCACACTAGTAAAACTTAAGAAATTTGACTCTCATTAAAATAAATGGTGAGTAGTCTCGTGTTGGTTAATGGAATTCATTAATGGACATTAATCCAACATTTTCTTTTCAATATTTGACATCACCACATCTATTCACATAAATAAGAATTATTCCACTGAGTGGGAATGAATGAAGACTATATGATTTCAACGGCTTTCAATAGGACTCAACTCATAATTCAACAATCGTAGCATTGTCTTGGCAATAAAGATTCTAATTTCAAATTAGATTCATCCTCTATTAATACAACCAAGAGAAAGAAAAATTAGAGAAGATTCATTTACTTCACATTGCATGATCCATTAGCAACAACCACACTCTTCTACATATACAGCTTGCCCACTTTTCAGGTAGATGAAGGTATGTTGTTTTCTAATATTTAATCATGTAATCCTTAAATGCTGAAATTGTGATTTTAGAAAATTCCTCGCCACATTTATATTCCCTTTCTCATTTTCCAAAAATTGAAAAAACCTTTAGTTGAGGGGAAGGGATATCAATTCATATTCACATGTCACATTTCATTTCATCCTAACCAACATATTTTCCCCAGTCGACTATTATTGCATTTTGATTCCAAAAGTTTATATGTTTTGAAATGATTAATTGATAAGAAAATTAAATGACTGACAACCACTAGGGGTCCTTAAAAAGGAATTCTCAAAGTTTTCAAGTATTTTGATACAACAAAAGTAAGAAAAGTATTGTTACACAAGAATCAATACTCATAATTTTTTGGTTGTCACACAAGAACCAACCATAAAAAATAAGTTGCAATCAAATGTCTTTCAAAGTACACTTTGCAAAGAGAATAAAGTTATCAAATGATATAATTATGCAAAGTTAAAAGAGAATCAATACAAAGCCAAAGTTCATATATAAGAATTTTTTTTCAAGAATATAAACTTATGATTAAGAGAATCAATGCAAAGTTACATGAGGACATGAAAACATCTTCAGTTGGGGGAAATGTTGGGCCTCCAAAATGTCATCCTCTTTTACCCTCATTGTCGTAATTTTACCATATTTCGTAACTCTTTACCATATTATGTAGTTCCATAACCCTACATTAATAACAGTTTTCTTGATCATATGGGTTTATCATTATTATTTTCCGAGTCATTTATTTTAAGTATTTTAAGAGAATTTATAATTAAATATTAGGAAATTAACATGTTTTCATATATATCTAAAAGTGTGAGTTTTATGATACTGTAGGCCTATTTGAATATTCTAGAAGGGTCTTATTTGGCTACTCAACTAAAAATTCGAATTTCAATTCCAACTCATGAAGATTTGTGGAATATTTGGATCATTGACTAAGCACATTCAAAGGACAAGAATCATGGATGTTTTGATATGTGTCTCCTATGAAAAATAGAAGAGAATTTTGAGAGGATTTGTATCTCATATTTTTAGGTGATTGGTTGTAACCACAAGAGATAAATGTGGATCTAGGAGAGATTTTTGGATTTATATGTATTGATTAGTTATCTTAAGTTTTTGTATAAATAGGAGTGCATCCTTCATACAAAGGAGTTCTATACAAAATATGTAATTTGTAAAGTGAGGATAGAGAGGAAGAGAGTTTAATTATTGTAATATATTTGGAACTTTGTTCAACTTCATTTTATGGAATACATGTTGCTTTGATCTCCAAGCTTTGATAATCGTTCGGTGTGCTTGCTGAGGAGTGGACACCCCCCATCGACCGCAACTTTCACACCTTTTACCTCTGTTGTAAATATTTATGTTATTTAATTTATGCAAGTTTAGTTTAGTTTCTTTTATGTTATTTTGATTATATGTTTTATGTTGTTTGGTTAAGATTGATTTAATTTCCTTATGTTTGGATTAGATTGGCATACTAGTAATCTCACATTAGTAATATCATAGGCTACTAGATTAAATTAATTTTTAATTTCATATCTTAAAATACAATTGTTGGTTTTCGTAGAGCTAATTTTTGAGTGAGAAAGTGATTGAGAGAGAACATGCTTAAGAGAGAAAGTGTGCACTTTCTTTTCATTTGCTTTCATTATTTTATTTGTAATTAGTTTCAAATTTCTTGCATTATTGTCACGCGGAATGAGTCGAGGTTGCGGACAAGATCGACCTTCCTAGTATCTACTGATATCTAGTGACAAGCAAGCCAATCAAAAACTATCTTTCTCTAAATATGCGAGTAAAATAAAGGCAAACAAGTGTTTTTAGGCCTACCTGGAGTCCAATGCAAGTTTGTGGAAGCCTCTCTCCCTTGCTCCAAATGAGCTTCCTTGAAGTGTAATTCTGCAAACAGAAACAAGCAAACGATTAAATAGCACCTGAAGAGCTGATATTATAAAGCATATTCATCATAATGATCAAAGAGATTATGAAACAAACCATAAGACAATTTGTTGAGAAAAATGAATCTGATTGTATTAATTCAAATGAAGAACTTTACAACCTGTGCCTTGATGTTGTACAAGCTCCTCCCAGGGTCTGACAAGAAGTCTCCTCTACTTTGACAAGCTTCACTCACTTCCCAATGAAACCAAAAAGGTATGTGATCTCTCCTCTCAAGTTTAACTAGGAAGTCCCAATTCCATCAGCTTTTACCCTCAAAATGTTCAACTTCTAACCTCTCCTACTGACCCAATGCCTTAATTTATAGTGCAATGGAGGGAAGTTACTAGGTCCTCCTTCAAAGGGATAAAGCCCTCCTTTAAAGGGATAGCTCCTCCTATCAAGGGATTAGCTCCTTCTCTTTTGGGATGCATGAACCACTTTGGAGCAAACAATCCACGTCAAAATCCTTCTAGAAACATCTAGAATTAACCCAAAAGTGAGTTTTTTAGGATAAACTTGCTCCTTTTTGACTTTCACAGGGGTACGCACCCACCCCTTTACAAACAGAGCGTGCAGGTACGCAGGTATTATGAACAAAGGGTGTGGGTCTGCAGGTAAAAGTAGGAGAAAGTGCAGAACCAGAGTAATATTGATTTTCAAAGTCTTTCTCTCTTTTGCAAAGCTTGACATGAAGAGCTAAGGTCTGAGACTTGCTTAGGAGGCTAGTATAGGTGGTGATAGACCCATACTGACTACAAATAATCATGGTGACGATATTTTTGTGTAACAGATTGCCCCCTAAAGTGCGAAGTCTGTAGTAGATGAGGATTTCAATTATCATTTAAGAAGAGTGAAGTAATTTATCATTTTGAGGATTATCTTGCGGAGAGCCCGGTTGGAACCTGTAAAAACATTCAAGTGCAAAAAATATATATATGAGATCATATCATCCCTGAGGTAGGCATTCCCATACTCAGATCAAAACTGACTAACAGACTGAAAACTGACTAGAAAACTAACTACTGCTCTGATACAGGAATGTTCTCGTAATACATCATAACTATAGACACATGTAGACACAGTATGGATGCAGCCATATTGTTTATGAATAGTCTACAATCATAATGAATACAAAACTCCTTGCAGCCTGGATGGTGGAAACTAGATCCAGGGTCTTCATTTCTACTCCCCGAAATAGTACGATTCTATCCATGCGAATGAATGTGTCGAAGTCGAACATGGTAGAAACCACTTGATTACCAGTCAATGATGTAAACTGTTAACAAGTGTGAGAGGAACCACCAATAATGACAATGGTTCTCAAAGTACTCAGTACAATCCATGAGATGTGATTAGATGTGTCGATGTCGAACATATCACAGAATCCTTCAATTGAAGGTCAATGATGCAACCTATCATTGAAGACGAGAAACATGCCATTGAGGCATGCAGATCCCAAGGTATTGGCGATTTCTAGATCATCTTTCTAGATAAAGAGCTGAAGTCGATAGAAAGCGATCCATCGTAGGCAAGCCCACAACACGAAATAATAGATCAAGTTTGAAGAAATTTAGTTGCAAGGACTGACTCAGGGATGGTCAAAAAGGATGACAAATATTTTTACAGATGAATGGTTTATTCGCACAAACCTCTTGAACACATAACGACATGACAGATGGTTTGGTGACGATTGACCCAAAGTTAATACCTAGAAACTGGCTGAAGACTTTCAATTTGGTTTGATCAACTGTTAGGTAAAGGATTTCCCAACCCAGGTGAATGAAAGTGTCGTGTTCAAGAGTGGTTACAAAGTATGACAAACAGGTTCATTTTTCTCTCTTTTCCCCCACCATTTCTGGCAAGTACCTCTTTATTTTTTACAAGCTTGAGGAGGATAACATATGCTTGATTATAAGCTCACCCTTCGGGTGAGTCCAACTTAGTTTAAATTCGAACCCTAAGAAGGAGTGGTCCGTTCCTGTTTGTAATTGAACATGTCATTTACTGTCAAAATTTAACGAGTCCAGTATAGGAGAAAATCGGCGTTTTTCATTTTTAGAGAGTCTGAAAAAACTTAGGAAGACTCCAGGGTTGACTTTTTCGTAAATTTGTGTCTCCCAAGCCCGAAAAAGTATAAAATAATACTTTAGAGAACCGCTTGATCTTTTACGACCAAGGAGTACATTTTGTAATTAGTGCCTTTGATCCGAAAAAGTAAAAAAGCGGTCAATGACACGTCATTTTATGACCAATATCGAATTTGAAACGACAAAAATCCGACAATCTTTTCGTGTTTTTACGGTCAGAAAAGGGCTATAAGAGGACCGTCTTTTTAGTTCTATTTTAACGAGCTTAAAAAGAAAAGCTCGGCAATCTTTTCATGTTTTTAGGAGTCAAAAAATAGCTTAAAGGTGACTCTAATGTTTTTTCGTTGAAAATGACCGATTTCACCTGAAAAATCCGTTATCCTGAACAAAAACTCAAACATTACTCATACCTGTTTAATAATAGGTTAAAATGTCGTAAACAACACATTTTTAAAGTGAAACATAAATAAATTTAGAATTTATTTACCCAAAAAACTTATAAAAAGGACTTTTTGCCATTCATTTTTACCGTTTGAGATTTGGTTGAGAAAAAAGGGCTTTTGACCAGAAACTTCCCATGAAGATTGCGGAAAATCCGTCCGTCGGAATCGAACGCCATCTCCTCCAGGTAATCCACATCATCCTACTCTTCATTTTTGTTCGTTTGAAATTGTTTTTTAGGGTTTGATTTTCGTTTTTAGGAGGTATTTAGGTTTCAAAACCCGCGCGCGGGGGCCCGCAGGTTTCCCACAGGGAACCCGCGTACCTCGACTTTTTTACAATGGACACAAAGGTCGGGGTATGCACCTGCCGTGAAGGCAAAGTGCGGACCCCACACACTGTCCCTAACAAGGGGGTGCGTACCCCGCACATAGGTTTACAGAAACCTAAGTAACTCAAAAAATACCCAATGGAAACAATTCTACATGTTCTAATTCACCTTTTTACTTGATTGCAGGATATCTATCATGCTTGATTGGCGATAACGGGAGCACGAGGATGTGGACCTTGCCGCGATGAATCATCAACCTTCGATCGATGCATTGAAGGCATGTGGCTTATACAAGTTCTGGGCCATACCTGGCATGAGGGCCCAGGTGGACTTTTTGCAGTGGCTGGTTGATAGATGGAGTATATAGGACCAGTGCTTCTTTATCGGTGGACACCAGCTCGAAATCGAGCCAGCTGATATATATTTCTTGACCGATTTTCCCAGGAGGGTTGAACACTTGACTCTATTTGGGCCTAGGGCAGGTGGCCAGTCTGTCGAGAGCCTCCGCCTAGAGTTTTTCAATGTCCAGAACCGGGAAAAAGGGATAGACATCAAAACCATATCCCTTCCTGAACTCATGGTTATAGCCTTTACAGTTACCAGACTCTGCGGTAATGCAGCGCTACACATTTCCACCGGATCCCAGATGTGGATGGCAGTTGATTGCTTTCGAGGCACCATTTTCAACTGGTGTGATGCTGTGTTGGCCAATGTGAAGGGCCAACTGACCAGGGCCAAAAATAGATAGCTAAAGACCTTTGGTTATGGGGCTATAGTTGTGAGTTTTGGCCTGGAGAGGGTTCTGATGCTGATCCCACAGCAGCTTATAGTTGGAGCTAGGCTTCCTCGAGAGCCCAAACTAATGCGATGGGTTGCAGTTATGGCTCGTCATCCTGATGAGGGGACCGAGGTCGTTCGGTTCAAACCCGAGTATTTCCAATGGTTGGAAAATCAGGTTTTTGCCATTCAGGACTTTCCTTATGCTGGGGTTGATTTTCATGGAGACCCAGACATGGATCTTCTGCTAGGAGAGCAATGGGATGATGCAGGTAAAATCATTTTCAACATTTTTCCTAATTTAATTTTTTGTTGTTTTTTATATCGTCCCAAAACTAATAGTAAAAAGTTTCAAATGCAGATGTGGGCCCACGGCGACCATCCGCTCTCCAGCCTTACGAGAGAAAACAACCAGTTGCACCGGCTCCAGCCCCACAGGACGAATCAGCGGAGACCTTGGCCGAGCTGGAGAGTCATTTAGAGCACTTGACAGGGGACATGCCCGAGACCAGTATAGATGACATCCCTCTTTAACTTCAGCGTTACGTGATTGGAGTCCCAGGACCCTTTAGGAGGTTCCTTTGTAAGGTGGCTCATGCAGTGGTTTCGTATCGAGATCATCACCAGTGATGGGATGATCGCCTATGGTAGTCACATGTGACATTTTTGCTTTTTGTACCTACCATTTTTACCGATCATAAGGTGTTCTTCAACCTATGATCGAGGACGGTGTATTATTTTGACACACTCCTATATATATGATATCGTTATTACCAGCTTGTCTTGTTAAACATGTTATGGAATGTTTTTAAATTTGCTTGTATGATTATTGCACATGTCTACTTAACATTTGAGAAGCAATTGCATCTGCTAATGTATTTAAAGATCTTGAAATATGCTAATATTCAATATAGTCAAATTCATGTTCTAAGAGACGCACTCCCAAAAATAATCTTAATAAAACTAGATTTCTAAAGGCGTATACTCCATTAAGCTGTAATACAACGAGTTCAGAATCTAACCTCACTATCAAACTCCAAATCCCAAATGAAATAGATTCAGATAATAACTCAATCACTGCACTATACTCTGCAATGTTGTTTGTTGTTTGACCGAGGCTTACCCCATGCATAGATAAC
>APFE030903155.1:13043-39698 GCA_000404065.3 Pinus taeda | reverse complement strand
CTTAAGGGGGGATGTTAGGATATTCCGACACATAGGAATAGTTAAGTTCAACTTGGTATAGTATAGAGTTAGGTTAGAGTTAGGTAAAGTGTGTTTCTTTACCGTTGTACATTTTGTAAACTTACAATCCGACGGTCACGATATGTAGTGATCCGACGGTTCATTCTCTCCTCGGTATTACCGACACTTGATCCGTGGCTTGACACCCGATTGGTCCATGAATTCTATTTAAAGCGCATGGAGGGTCATTTTTAGGTTAACCGTGCATGAGAGAAGCTTATGTAAATTTTCATTCTTTTATTAATAAATTGCCTGTAGTAGCCACGTTGGCGCAGGCCGTGGACTGTTTCCCTCTCTGAGGGTTTTAACCACGTCAAAATACTGGTGTATTGATCTGTGATCTGTTTGTGAGCAGTGTCCTCTTGGTGTTCTGTCTGAGGAACTTACCCTGTAAATTCCTACACTAATAAGACTTCAAGGACTTATTTGATTAAGACCAATCTGCTTGCTCTGGATGGCATTAGGTGTAGGATTGATCTAACGATCACCCGATTCCGACAAGTATTTATGGAGATATGAATTTATTTGTATTTACTTGACAAATTGTCAAGGTCAGCCAGCAGCTAAATGTGTGGCACACATGCCAGACATATCATATAAATACAAGTGAGGTTGAGTCATTATTCACTCATTTCATCTCTCACACATCTCTTCTCTCCTTGGCTGATTGGGTTTACACACAAGGAAGAGAAGCTCACACGTGGGAAGGAGGACGCAGAGGGCAAGCAAGGAGGACGCAGAAGTTGCAGCAAGACGTTCTGGACAACGTTGACCAAGCGTTGACTTTCTAGGATTGTGGTTTTGGTGTGGTAGCCTCTCTTAGGTAGGCCGCAGTTTTTGGCATGCAAACCGAGACAATCTGACCTCTAGCCGTTGACTACCCTAGTCTGGGGCAGCAGGATGACTTCAGTTGACTGCAGTTTGACTGTGCTTTTAGGGTTTTTTATGGGTTGCTTCTTGTTGTTGTTGGAGGACTAGATGACCGAGAAATTGACCAAACATATTGAAGGTCAATTTCAACTTGTTTTACCAGATTTGACTTTGTTGGTTAGGGTTTACTGTTACTGTCATAAAATTACAGATTTCTGAATTTGTATTATTTCTCTCTATTGAACTATTGAAGATTAAAGAAGAATTGATCAGAGGGTTTCCCCGCATTGGGGTTTGTCCCTAGCTAGTGACCACATCTTGTGTCTCTTGTCTTGGCTTGTTTTTTGTCGATTTATTAATGTTCTATCAGCATTTTACTTTATGTTTATGTGATTGCTAAACAGTGGCTAATAAGAAGAAATCGAAGTAAACTGCACTAAGCATAGAACATACCATAAATTAACAGAAACATATGTCAAACAACTCATAATCCTATTGATGAATTGAATGCAAAACCCCACATGAGTGAGAATAAGTGTGATGAAAGACCAATTGATTCAATCATAAGCATTAGAAAGTTCTATTTTAAACAATGCACCCTTGATCTTTCGAGTTTCTATGCTATGTAACCCTTCCTGAGCAACCCCATTGGCCTCATGGATCTATCTCCCATCAAGAAACCTGAATTATTCCTGAGAAGATGCCTTTGAAAGGATGCAACGACCTTAGAGATGACCCTATACACACAGTTGCAAAGAGAGATTCGCTGAAAGTCCTCAAAGGAAGTTAGATTATCCACCTTAGGAATAAGGGCTATGAAATTTGAGTTGAAAGCTAGGATAACACTACCTTTTCTTTGAGACTCATTAACAAATTGCAATAAATATTTTTCAATCAGGTCAAATAAAGCAAAGAAAAATTTCACAACCCATCCATCAGGGCCCAAAATCTTGTCATTTTAATAACTATAAAGAGCAGCCTCTAATTCATCTTCAAACACTGCCTTCATCAATGATTTGTTCTTTCCTCCTCTACAAATCTTGGTAAAATTGAGCCACTCTGATAATTTCAACAATATTGACCCCCTTTTGTTCCCTAAAATGTTTTGGAAAAGTGGCTTTCCCATGGGCACAAGACCTTCAAAATTTGAAACCTCACAACCCTCATTGTTAACCATAATCCTGATGGTGTTGACCATTTTTCTGCCTTTTGCGTAAGCATGAAAATTTTTTGGTATTCTCATCTCCACAATCCAACCATAAAACCTTTCTTTTAAGACGCCATGCAACTTCCTTATTTGCAAGGATCTCCTTTCTTCTTGATTTAAGCCTAAGTAATTCCTTTGTAGAAACTTGTGATTGATAGCCTTCTACACAAGATTCAAAGAAGGCCTCAATCTTGTTTTCAACTTCCACTAGATCCTCCTCCTCCTTTCTACAATTAGAGATCACCCAATCTTTAACCAAATGATTTATATGTTTTAAGTTTGACTCAAATTGGTGAGTAGCTGAAATCCCATTACTTTCTTCAAAAGGGCACCAATTATCCCTAACCAAAGCATAAAAGTCCTCATCTTTAATCCAAAAAGCATTCATTTTGAAAGGACTTGCAAGCCTTTTTATTTTCTATTTTAATTCTAAAATGATAGGAGAATGATCTAGTACCCCTCTAATTCCTACCCAATGGTGAAGAAGAGGAAACCTAAGCATCATAGATTTAGCTAATATAAACTTGTCAAGTCTTTTTGCCACATGACCCTCCCCCACTTTATGATTTCCCCATGTTGGTTTTAATCTCATTGGAGAAATATCAATCAAACAATTAGTAGTTATCGTGTGTGCGAAAAAGTTTGAAAAAGGATCAGCGTTGACACAAGGGCCCCAAGATTTAGTTGCTCCCATAGAAAAAATTGAATCGCCATCGATTATCAAATTGTTAGCAATCAAAAGAGACTTCCCAAAGAAAGTGTTCTAGAAAGAGACCATATCTTCATTAGGCCCATATCTATTGATAAAACTAAAAGTAAGATCCAACTCCACAAAGACGCTGACTAGTCCCAGGTCCAAGGAAATGCTCTAGGTGTTATGAGCCTATATCTTATGAACATCCCTGCCCTAATCCAAGCCCCTGGACTGACCACGAACATCCACAGAAATAAATTTCCAGAATGTAAATATAGATTCTAAAAATTTAGAAATATTATCTCCATCCCCCAGAGTTTCTTGAAGAAATAAAACACCAGGTTGTTCCACTGAAATAATCTCTTTAATGCAAGTTTTTTGGGATTACTTGTCAACCCTATGCAATTTAAAGACAAGACTTTCATTATGGCACCTTCTGAAGGGATTTCAATGCTTTGAGAGCCCCAACAATAGAAGTTTGTCCCAGATTGTTCCCCAAGTTTGCAAAACTTTGGGGATTCCGCATATTAGATGGTAATCATGGAAATTAGACCCAAATAGGGATTTCATCTTAATGTTCCCTTCGAGAAACAAACAGTGGAGTCTAGAATTTAAAAATGACTAGTGTATAATCAATAGCCCAAATCTCTTTCGTGATTTTGGTCACATCCTCCTAAGACTTGAATGTGATCTGAATCCATCCCTTTGCAAAAAGAAAAAATATTGGGGCATCTAAAACCAAAGGGTTTATATGTTGATCCCTCCAAACCAAAATAGTCTCTAATACAAACTTCTGACCTCTAGCCCTTCCCACCAACGATTTTTATGCCAAACTCATCGCTTTTGACATCTCTACATCATCCTCCAAGCACAAAGTATATGCAGTTGGGTTTTTTTTACATTTTATGACCCAAAACTTCTTTCTGTTTGGAGAAAAACATCGACCACCCTCCTCTTGTGCACAAGGGTTTGAAGCATCCTTCTCTATACCCCCTAGAGTGTTGCCAGAATTAAGATCTTTCACTCTAGTCGCCTAATTCACTAAAACTTGTTGACCAAATACATATGATGTGGATATTCTATAGCATTTATGGGGGCCTCTAGAAATGGCTTTGAAACAAACAGTAGGCCACCCAAGGGCCGAGAGACCAGAAAGGCTAAAATCCCTCCACTTAAGGAAGAAAGGGGATTACCCACACCATTAAAACCCATGGAAAAATATATTGAAATTTCTTTCAACCCATCGCTAGAAATGGGTGGGTCGAAAGAAGAAATACATCCCACAGAAATCAGTTGCAAAAAACCGACATTAGAGGACAAATTATTTATTGGGATATCACCAATGAGAACCCTAGACATATGGCAATAGATGAAGGATTACATGGAAACCATTGGTTTCAATTCCATGGATACTCTTTGGATGGGTTTGAACCCCCAACAACATTTCCTATAGGTGGAATGCAAAATCCCCTAAAATAACCAACATCACCAAAAGAAACAAAAATCAAACCCCTAACAGGTGTCACCGAATCGTAGTCAATGGCCTCCATGTCATCCATCCCTTTATAACTTTGTGCATTCTAGATCAACAAACCCATTTAAATTCTTTCCTTAGAGCCCCAGAAAGGAAACTAAATAGGGTAAGAACACAGGTTGAACCACTAAAAAAAACTCATAACCTGTCACATGAAAATTTAAATCACCTAAGGAAAATGTTGCCACTCAAGGAGAAAGACAACAACACTGCCCAGACTGCTAGCAAGCTCAACTCTCCCACCAACAAAATGGAAGCTATTCAGAGCCCATCAAAGAAACCCTACAGTAGTTCAATTACAAGGATGTTACAAGAGTATAAACATTTAAAATTGTTTTTGAAACTTGACCATATCTAGGTGGCATGCTCCAAAATTCTATCTAGTCTATTAGAAACCAGAAAATTGAAAAAGATTACTAAGATTCTTGTAATATAGAGCCACAAATATATATATATATATACAGCTCCTCTGCCCAGGGTTGCACTTCCACAGGCAGCCAGGGGCGACGGGCGGGCGGACTCTAATTTTTTTTTAAATAAAAATTTTATTATATTAAAAAATAATAAAAAGTTTATTTAAAAAAAATAAAAATAAAAATGCGTATAATTTGTTTTCCTTTTTTTTAAATGTTTTAAATTAAAAATTTATAGTGAAAAAAAATATTTTTTAATAAAAAAAATTATTAAAATAAATAATATATTTTTTTAATTTTTGTTAATCAACCTTTTTTCTAATAAAAATATATTATTTAATAAAATTTTAAATGTTTTCTTTTAATCAATAGATATTTGTTTTTAAATTTAAATGTTTTTTTTTTTTTATATATATATATATATATATATATATATATATGAGTATATTTTTTTTAGTTTTTTCAAAGTTTTTAATTTTTAATTTTTTTTGTTAATTTCTATTTTTAAACTGATTCCGTTTTTATTTATTTTTTCTAGTTTTGTTAATGTTTTTAAAATTTTTAAATTTTTACTTAATTTTATAGTTTTTTTTCCCAAAATTCTTTTATGGTTTAGAAGATATTTTATTTTTATTTTACATTTTTTTTTATGTTTTTGTCTTTTATCAACACGTATCAAAATCAACATGAAACTCACTAACATTAAAAACAAATATTTATATTTAATACATAAGAAAATTTAAAGTGTCAAAGCTCTGAAAAAAAAGAAGTGTGTTCTACATCACCATTTTTCAGAATCGGGTCACTTTTTTGCTACCTCTATGAAACGAGTAATCGTATTAGTTATTTAAAGTGTCAAAAATATGCTTCGAAAAAAGGAAGTGTATTCTGCATCATGACTTTTCAAAATCGGGTCACTTTTTTGCCACCTCTACAAAACTTTTCAAAATCGGGTCACTTTTTTGCCACCTCTATGAAAAAAGGAATTATATCAGTCCCTGTTTCAAAGTTACATTGTTCAAAGTAGAATTTTGTTGTGATTCTTGGTTTGGTAGCAGCAATGATCTAAGATTTTGTAACGTCCTCATTTTTATTCTTTTTCATATTATAGTCAAGGTGGATTTCCAGAGCATGAGATAGCCAGGGCAATGAAGCAGGTTTATGTCATCATGGGTCCCGATGGAGTTTTGAGGATTTTTCATGGGGTCCAATGGCATTTGCTTGGCATATTCATCATCATGAGCAATTCCAAACATCTTGTTTTTTGTTCCATGACTTTCTGATAATCCCCATAAAACTGGGTTATTAATGGCATAATTAATTATGTTGGAGGTGGCATTCCAAGGAGATTAATTGATGGAACACCTCAGTGTAATAGCTCGTTGAAATTAGAACGAAAAGATCTACAGGATGGGATGTTGAGAAGAGACTTCTAGTGAATGAAGAGAATATGGTGGGCGATTCGTCGTTTTCCTTTGTTAAAAATGACTTAATTAATCATTTAATCAAGGAAAATTAATTAATTTGAGAAAAATGGCCAAAAGTGATTTAAGTAAAATTAAATTAAATTAAAAATCACTTAAGATCAAATCAATGAAGGAACTTCTAGAATAATAATAAAATAAGATGCTTATAGAAGCTTAGAGATCTATCCATCAAAGTTATAAAAGGGGAGAAAGAGATTCTTTGAAGACATCTTAGATTTATGTATTGTTTTTGTCGAAAGGTTTGAAAACTTGGTTTTCTACTTCAACAGTGGCCCCAGAACAGAAACCCTTGGGTGATTTAGTGAGAGTGGTCGAGCACCTAGCTATTCCCTTGGTGAATCCATTCAGGGTTCACAGGTTGCAGTGCACTATTTTCCAATTATGTTTGGAGGTCGATAGTGGCATTATTGTACATCTGTTTGAGGCCAGTTTATCTCAGCTATATGGGTTGTATATGCAAATAAACCCCATTTTATCTAATATAATAGAGCTAAGTTTATCTCAGCTATATGGGTTGTATATGCAAATAAACCCCATTTTATCTAATATAATAGAGCTAAGATTGTTCCTGTTCATTGTGTTATGTGATTACAGTGCACTTTTGTTTAATTTTACATGGCAATCTTCTGTTAAATGCATGATAAATTTTATGTAAAGAGCTTGTTCCAAAATTTCTTCATTTGGGGCATTACAGTGGTATCATAGCATCGAATTTGGCTCAGCGTGCAGGTTCAGGTTTTCAGTTCTAATTTTAAATATTTGAGATTTTATTTTGGGAGTGTCAAAATCATTCTGGTTATAAAATTTCTTTGCGCCAAAAGTCAGAGAGAGTCCAATTATAAAAGTCGTCAATTAGATTTCTTGAAAAGAAAAGGGGCAAATTGGCCAATTCACTAAAGAACCGATGAGGGCATGAGCATTTTTCCAACCTGAGCCAAGCTTGTGGTTGCATGCATTCATTTGAAAAAGGGATCGAATATACTCCAGTGCGAATTGTTGTTTGATCCAGTCAACCCTAGTGGGAGGCTTAAAGGAGATTTTAACAGGGAGAGGTGAATTAAATTATTAAAAGTTGAGATGATTTGATAAAGCGGTCGTGGCATATTATAGGAGGAGCCGTGAAAACTCTTAGTGGGCCGTAGAATTTTTTTATTACAGCCCAAATAATTTGTGAACGTCAACATAGAGGTCGTAGCCAATTTTTTATGAAGATTGGCCACCAACTATAAACATTATAGAAGAGGGTCAATATTTTATCAAACTCCCGTTGTTGTAGTCAAACTAAAATACCGACTTTGTGACGTACACTATATTTCTTCATCATTGTCTCTGGAAGACGACAACAATATTCGAGGACAGATTCATTGCAAAGAAATAAGAAGAGTTGCTTGTGCACTTTTCTGGAGGAGCCAAAAATTTAAAAGGTCAAGAACTTGAACTTGTGATTTTCCATCAGAAAAGGAGCCCAGAATTATTTTTTTTTTAAAAGGGGGCTAACTTATAAAAATCGTAGCATTTGAAATTAGAAGGTTTGGCTTATTATTTAAGGCGGGAGACGTATTATTCATATACAGTCGAGTTCATATCCTTATTACTGGCCAAGTCTAAGTTTTAAAGAGGATCAATATCAGTCTTTGAAGAGGTCAAGTTACTTCCTTTACTAACCGAGTTTGTTGTGGAGAGAAATCTCTGATTTGGGTATCTGCTTGAGCCCATACAGGGGTTTCTTTAATTTTTAAACGTAAGTTCTCTTCTCATGAGTTTCGAACCCTTAGGGTTGTTCTATATACATCTCCTCTTTTATCACCTCGTTCAAGAATGTTGTCTTGACATCCATCTGGTGAATCTCCCATCCCATTTGAGCTGCTAGGGATATAACGGATGTGATAGAGGTGTATCGAGCAATTGGGGTGAAGGTCTCTTCATAGTCTATTCCTTCTTTCTGAGCGTACCCCCTTTACCACGAACCTAGCCTTGTACTTCTCTACACTGCCATCTGCAACATACTTGATCTTGTAGATCCATCGTGATCCTACAACTGATTTATCTTTTGGTCTAGGTACTACTTCCCAAACATCATTCGTCATGATAGAGTTGTATTCTTCTACCATGGCATCTACCCATACTTGGTGTTGAATAGCTTCCTGGAAGCTAGAGGGTTCTTCAACCTGAGCTACCAATAACTGGCATTTGTTAGGTTGTCTACATTGCCTTTTCTCGGTTCTAGGAACTTCAACAAACTCCTCTGCATCTCTCAGTGTCTGTCGTACTTCTTTGTTGGTTCTATCACTGGTGGTGGGAGGCTCAATGAACTCCTCCTGATCTTGTTGTTCCATTTGTTGAGAACTACCTGGATTTCCTCCTTCTGAGGAGATACTAGTACTTGTCACTGTACTCGATCTAGATGTTTGTCCTCACTGCATCTCGTCTCACTACAACCTTCATGTTGCAAGGAATGTAGATTTTGTATGTCTTTGAGGTCTCTTTGTATCCTACGAGATACCCCTTTTAAGCAGTGTGATCCAGTTTACTGCGCTTCTCGTCTAGAATGTGACAATAAGCCACGCTTTCGAAAATCTTCAGATGGCTGACTTTCGGCTTCTTCCCTGTGAAGACTCCTTCGGGCATTTTCTTCCCCAATGCTCTCTATGAGGAATTCTATTCTGGATATACATTGTTATGTTGCAAGCTTCCGCCCATGAATACTTATGTTGATCCTGATCATACAACATAGCTTTGGCTGCCCCAACAATAATTCTATTTTTCCGTTCTACTACTCCATTATGCTACGGATTATATGGAGTTGTCAACTCTCTTCTGATGTTCTCCTTCGCACAAAAATCTGTAAAGTCTTTGTCTGTATATTCTCTACCATTATCTGAACGCAATACCTTTATCTTTTTCCCTGTCATAATTTCAACAAGAGCTTTAAACTCTCGGTAACGATCAAAGACCTCATCCTTGGTCTTTAAGAAATAGATCCATGTTTTTATGGAGTGATCATCAATAACGGTGAAGAAGTATTCGCCACCACTAAGAGCTCTTGCGGAAATAGGACCACAAATATCTGAGTGTATCAATCCTAATACACATTCTTCTCTATTGTTACTTTTGGAAGAAATTGCTTTAGTGTACTTCCCTAGTACACATCCTCTGCATACGTCATCATGTTCACTACTAAGGACTGGTACTCCTGTAACAGTGTCTCTAAGCATCCTCAGTGCTCCATGGTGTAAATGTCCTATTCGCATGTGCCATAATTCATTTCATTCCTTTTCACCATCATAGTTGTTGTCTATCAGTGCCATTGGAGACTCCAATTGCAGCTTATACAATTTGTTGCTTTGAGTTCCAATTTGTCTCTTCTTCTTCCAGCTTGGATGCTTGACGTATACTTTCTTTCCAATGAAGTATACATCGTATCCCTTGTCCTATAACTGGAACACTGAAATCAGATTCATTCCTAATCCCGGCACATGCAGAACATTGGTGGCTCGAATGTTGGTTCTTGCTTTTGTCTGAAATGTTATGGTGCCCCTCCCTACTGGAGTACACTTTGTCCGATCTCCTATAGTAATATGGAAATCCATTTGTTCTTCTTGATAGCTCGAGAAATATTCTCATACTCCAGTCATATGAGTTGAAGCATTGCTATCAATATACCAAAAACATCTATTGACACTGAACTTGCAAGGCATGTGAATTCTTCTTCTAGTCTAGAAGTCAATTCAGAGTTACTTTGAGTGTCCATCTTAGTGTTGTTTTTTGACACTATCTTAGCGCTGTTGGTAGAGACTTTCCAAGACTTGGACCATAGTGCAGGCTCTACATTTGGGAAGAAGCTTGAAATTTTAGAGGCTATGGCCATGACTAGGACTTATGAAGTCATGTTTGATCTAGAGTGTGATGGTTTGATCTTGCAGATGTTTCCATGCTTCTTCAGCATTAGGAAACATCATCCTCACACAATTATAGCACATATGCAGTCCATCTTGTCATCATGTATGAGAGGTCGCGATGCGATTTATCGGGAGTTACAGTCTCGATTGTTGTTTGTTTGGAGGAGAAGGCAGTTGATCTCACTAACTACTTATGAGCTAGCCGAAAGGTTGGTTGAGCAGAACATTGGGTTGTTTAGGAGACAATTGACCAGGAAAGAGTTTCTTAGGTTTGGGGGATCATGCAACAAGAATGAGCTGAGGAGGAAGGGATTTTGATTCATCTGCAAAGGACCTTGGGGACCTGACCGCTCATGCTTGAATAACACTGAGGTGATGACAACAGTAGATCATGGAGGTATTCTTTATGTCTATCGGGATGATGGCTCTTCGTTGGACGAGTCCATGGGACCATACAATGATACCTCTAAGGAGCATGACCAGTCGTGTGGAGTTGATGACAGTAGCCCAGATATGCATCCATGCATAGTGGAGGAGTGCGATGAGCAACTGATTGTTCCCGTGAGGGAAGGAGATCTAGGAACAGATGAGTGACTAATGATTTAGCATAGACAGCGCATAGAGGAGCATGAGATAGATGACACACAATGTGCAAGATGTGCCAATGTTGGAGATTCAATTAGTGGCTCATGTTGAGCCCATGATGGAGGATGAGCAGACACCCTTGGGGCAGCCATTGATGATGAGCAGACAAATGTACAGACAGCTAGCAGGGTGACCATATTCACTGACACTTTTCCCTAGGGAATGTTGGAATATGAGAGGACAATTTGGCAGGAGATTGGTGGACTAGAGGCGCGTGGAGTTTCCTATCAGGCAAAAGAGATGGCAATGCTTCCATCTTTGGGTCTACCCATTGCTGAGGTGCAAACAAATGTAGTGGAAGCGAGCCGAGCCGCAGCATTTTCAGGCAACAGCCCTCTCCAGGAGTACATAGATAGGGCCTGCAGCACAGTTTGCCTACTTTTTCCCATTAGAGGGAGAGAAGCAAAATTTCTTGGACATGTTTTGATTGACTCGGTAGAGCATCAAGAGTTGAGCATGGACCAATATCAGTGTAGCAGACGTATCCCTTACGTAGGTGTCCATACATTAGATTGGTGGGAGATCATGAGTTGGTATTCTTTTGATGGAGTATCAACCTTAGTTCGAGACACGATACCGCAAGGGCACTTAGACGAGGAGCTTATAATATGTTTCATTGAGATGTGGAAGGTCGACCGATAGCTCACCAATGTTTCCATAGCACTAGCCCTGTATCAACAGAGTGGGGATGACCTTGACCTATGCCCGAGGTTGGATTGGATAGAGGTGATGAGTTGGTACGCAGTTGGTGGGGCAACATTCACATCCGGAGTTATAGTACAGCTGGAGCCATGGAGCATTGATGCTCCTTCATGGTGGCATTGGGATCCAGGAGGATTTGTTGATGACAGGTTTAGTTGGAGATTGGTTTGGGATCCGAGCATTAAGGGATCCGTTCATGGTGGGTTGACACAGGAGCAAAGCCTCACCCAATGGTTTGTATGAGATCCTGGCATTGGGTCTAAGTTGCGTTGGGCCACCAGATTGGTCCACACATTTGGATTGCTTGAGGGCAAGCAATCTTGGGGCGAGAGGACTACAAAGTCCCCATTTTTATTCTTCTTCATAGTACAGCTACGATGGATTTCCAGAGCAGGGGATGGCTAGGTCAGTGACGCGGGTTTATGTCATTAGGGGTCCCGATGGAGTTTTGAGGAGTTTTCATGGGGTTTGATGGCATTCGCTTGGCATATTTATCATCATGAGCAGTTATGCACATCTTGTTTTTGGTTCCGTGACTTTTTGATCATTCTCGTTAAACAAGGTTATTATTGGCATAACTTAATTTTTTATGCTCGAGGTGGCATTCCGGGGAGATTAATTGATGGAACACCTTAGTGTAATAGCTCGTTGGAACCGGAACGAAAAGATTTACAGGATGGGATGTTGAGAAGAGACTTACAGTGGCCGAAGAGAGTATGGTGGGCAATTTGCCATTTTCCATAGTTGAAAATGATTTCATTAGTCATTTAATTAAGGAAAAATAATTAATTGGAGAAAAGGGCAAAAAGTGACTTACGTAAAATAAAATCAAATCAAATTAAAGGTCACTTAAAATAAAGTCAATGGAGGAGCTTCTAAAAATATTAATAAGATGCTTGTAGAAGTTTGGAGATCTATGCATCAGGTCTATAAAAGGGGAGGAGGAGATCATTTGGAGACATCTTGGATTTGTGTATTGTTTTGTGGAGAGGTTTGAGAACTCGGTTTTCTACTTCAGCAGTAGCCCCAAGACAGAAACCCTTGAGTGATTCAGTGAGAGTGGGCGAGCACCCATTTCTTCCTTTGGTGAATCCATTTAGGGTTCACAAGTTGTAGTGTATTGTTTTACAGTTTTGTTTGGAGGCCAATAGTGGCATTATTGTAGATCTGTTTGAGGCCAATTGATCTCAGCTATATGGGTTGTATGTGCAAATAAACCCCATTTTATCTAATATAATAAAACTAAAATTGTTCATGTTCATTGTGTTATGGGATTACAGTGCTCTTTTGTTTAATTTTACATGGCAATCTTCTGTTAAATGCATGATAAATTTTATGTAAAGAGCTTGTTCCAAATTTGGGACATTACAAATTCTATCCTAGACATCAGTGTTGTGGAAAAACAACAAGTTACAATATAGATTCTTCGAGTCTTCTACATCATAATCACATGGCTAGCCCCTTTTTCATGAACAATGGGAGTTAATATGGCATCCTCTTGTATTATGGTGGTGAAAACAAGAAAGCCAACTTTTGATTGGCATGACTTTGGCCTGAAGTGATTCTTGCACCGTTGGAAAGGCCTTTGTGTGTAGAATAGCATGAAAAAACGTTGTGCCAAAGTACCAAAATTTTACCCCCAAAAAACGTTGTTTGATGGCTCAAAATGCTCACGGAAGGTTTCAAGCTCTATTTTGTCAAATTGGGTCGTGCTGGTAAAAATGGTCCCGTGAAGTGATTCCTCCACTTTTTCCACTCTAAAAGCATTGAGATGAATGACAAACAATATAATGATCCAATCTTGAACAACAATTTGTATGCAATTCTAAAAATTCCCTTCCATGGACAACACAAGATGTGTATCAAACTTGAGAGATAATATTCATATATTATGAAACAAATCAGATCTTTAATTGAGAGCAAACTGTCAAATTTACAATGCCATTGTCAAGTATACACCTGGAAAGTGCACCTATGAACAAAACTTAGGTTGATTGATTTGGTTGTACTTATGAATCCATCTCGGCCTCCCTTCAATAGGCTGCCACATGCATGCAAAGAATGTGGTCTCAAGGAAATTTCCAGATTTGGTACATGAGTGTATCAATGACTCCTTAATTTAGAATTTTGTCCCTTTTTTTCCAGCACTTGGTACCATAACCTTTTATGCAATATATTGCTCAACCCTCTGAAAACCAATGCCTGTAAACCTCATAATTCATCCCCCTCACCTTGAACTGATATGTCCCTTCTTGTATGACAAAAATAGCACTTAGAATTGGAAGCGGAATGATGAATGACAATTCTGCCCAAGAATCTCTAAGTCTAGAATGAAGGACTTAGAATTGGAAGTGGAATGATGAATGACAATTCTGCCCAAGAATCTCGAAGTCTAGAATGAAGGATTGGGTAATCAAGGCAATCGATCCTCCTTCGAAATGTGTATCTTTTGGCATGCTGAATCTTTTGTGATGGTGCAAGATGACTCAGCCTCTTCCCTCTTGAATGAGCTCGATCCTCTTCTTGTCAGAATTTAAATGTGTTCTTCCTTGGCATCAAGATAGAATATGTGGCCTCCTAAATCCTTTTTGCATCATGTCCCTCCTTGTCGATAATTTCAGCTCCTCGTTAAATCAGCGATTCGGTCCTTGGTCACCATGGTTCAGCCCTCTTAATTATTAACTCACCCCTCTTGCAATTTTAATGGACTCGACCGCTTCTTGGCCGAAGATAAATTTTGGACTTGCAAATATCCAAAATGGGTGGTTTGATATTCACTTGGTGAGACAAATAAACTCGGCCCTGGTGATGGAATGATCCTGTAATCAAATTACACCCCAATGCTAGAGCTCCCTGCAACCTGCAAACAATGATAATTAGATCTTTTGCAATAAGCACAATGGAAGGTGTGAAATAATCCTCCCAAAGAGCTAACTAGAGTGACACTCAAAGTCCACTGAAATTAGCATTGAGTTTCACTTGAAACTCTTGAAGCTCGCTTGAGCATCTTTTCTATCTCAAGAGATAGATAGGAATAGAATGATTTGCAATTGAATTCATCCTTTTATAATTCTTCATGGAGCCTCCCTCTAGCTTCTATATTCTCTTTTTTCCCTATTGTTTTATTGGTGGGGGTCATTTTCCACTATGAGATTTCTTGCCATCATTTTAAATAAAATAATAATGTCTCCATTTTTCAATAAAATATTATTTTGCCATCTTTCTCCATTAAAATAATAATTTACTTCCCTTCTCTAATAAAATATTATTTTGCCCTCATTCTCCATTAAAATTATAAATTGTCCTTCTCCACCAAAAATAATATTTTCCTTTCTTAATTTAATATTACCAAAAATTGGCAAAACTCCTCAGTGATTTTTGCATTCACAAAATTGGAAACATCACAAAAACAATAATGGGTACGGGGCCAAAATCCAAACACATTACTCATAATGAATATCCCCCCTTTGTGTTTTAAATTTTCGTGAAATTTTCATCACAAGGGAGCTACTTCTGGATTGTACCTTGTTTTATACCATTTTGCAGAGTACACTTTTGCCCACTTGACATGAGAACCGTGTTCAGGGCTGAACCATCACTATGGATGGTTACACTACCAATATTACATCACATGACATATGTTGTTCCTGTTCAACATATGACACATGACACAGAAATAGGTATTGTTTTCTTTCTGTAGCATAGGTTTACTTTCGCTTGCTTAAAATAAGAGATTTTTAATCTTTTTACGAGAATAATATTACTTTAATTCTAGCCCCAAGAGTTAGCTCAATCGGTCAAATCAAGTGCCTCGCCAATGGGAGGTCACAGGGTCGAATCCCGAAAGCTCCTGGGGTTAGGTCAGTAAATAGGCCGAGGGGTGTTGATGCCCTTCGGGTGGCGTCCACTCAGAGATTTAAACCCCTGGACGTAGCGGCTACCCACTGACCAGGGTTTGTGAACCAGCAAGTGAAAAAATATTACTTTAATTTTGGTTTCATGTTTGTCATCTACATTTTGCTTTCATTTCAGCAGAGTCTTGCCAACTTGTTAGTCTTTGATGTCCAGCGAAGTACCTCTCTCTTATGATTCTAAAACTTTCCTGAACGTTTGTATTGATCACTGGTTCACTTATGACTTTATGGGAGGACATTTTGGAGGAGCTGTTAGAAAAAAGAACCTTCCCTACCAGGGCTATTTTCTTGCTTCCCATAATCAAGATTAGTGAGTCAAAAGTTAGGCTACTAAATTTTGAAACTAGTATGCGCTTTCACTAAATTAGGTTATTCGAATGTGTTGATATGCAAAACGTCGTACTAAAAAAACCACTTACCTTTTTGAAAGTAAATCAAGATCTTGACCAAAGTATAACTGATGAACCCTATTTCTGTACCCTTTTATCAGTCATGCCAGTGTGCAATTAGGCTTTTGCATTGAGTGTTTGTTCAATGTTGTTCTGTTGATAGGAGTTTCCGGAGATTTAAGGGACACGTATTCTTTTCCTGGCAATCAAAACAACCGTCAAATATCTCTAGAGTAGATCTTCAATATCACAGCAAGGAATTTGAATCCTCTGCGACCTGTCTCGAATTATCTTTAGAAAGCTTGCTCGTTTAGAAGATTACTCACATACAAACATTTTGCTGCTAACAATGAATCATCACATCAAAGCTGATGTATTAATGATCAAAAGTCAAAGTGTCATTCAGTCAGCAAGGATTTTCAATTCGATTTCCTGATCTTTCTCACAGTGGTGCTAACCTAGGTTAAGAGCATTCTTGCTATGATATTTACTACTCTAGTAAAATATGAAAGTGTTGGGGCATTGCTTTTGAAGAATCTGATTTTCAGGAATCAAAATCACAGTAACCCACAAAAATTCATGGATCAAATGCCTCCTTTAACAATTTGAGTCTGTACTTGCACATGAGATGGGAGGCTAAAAAGAAGGGTAGCCAAGAGTCAGGGTTGAACTATACTACTGACAAACAATACAGCAATGAATGCAATGGATTCTTGCCACCGCTGTTATTCTTATCCATATCAGAGTGAAAGCAACATTTTCTAGAGTAAGTTTCAGTGACGACAAAAGATTAAAAAGAAACCAACAGTTGCACTGTAGTAATGAATCAGAGGAATTCACAAATGGTTGTGATTTGGTGTAAACATAAGCACGATTAGAAGGGGTAAATTCAACAGTAAATTCGCTGATCATAAAACAGAACATTGTGCACATGACTGAGGATCCAAGAAACCCCATCTAAGAACCCAAGGTAATGAGGATCAGTGATCAGATATTGAGCAATCAGCCATTGAATGTGGTCCTGATTCATCCAAGTGATGTAACTGTTTTCAACAAAATGCTTACCTACTAGCCTTCTATAGAGATGAGCCTTTCTCCAGGAACTGAATGAGCATTGGTTTTCTTATGATGCATGTTTGCTTGTGAATACCCTGCAATAGAGAGTAAGCTTCACTTCATTTTTTCAAAAGTAATTTTGTTTGCTTGCAGCTTATTTTCTGCTTATGAAAAGTGGACAGTTTGCCTCTCAAGACTCTGTTTCTGCTCAAACCTAGTTTTTCTCTCGTTATTGTTAATTTCCATTGCTTATAATTTTACCTTTGATGTTTTGCTCGAACAGTTTGTTGTGGAATTTCGATTCTATTGCTTTGGATTTCAGTTTGCTTTCTTTTATCTCATTTCTGTTTCAATTTATCCAAAATAGCTTGAAGATTTAACTCATTTCCTTTTGGTTAGTGCAGCTTGTTTTCATGCTTTCGTGATTTTTGAAGTGGATGATTTCAAATGCAGCTGTTTGAAATCATGAAAAATCTCAATAGGCTGCTTATTACACGAGGAGATTAGGCCATCTGAATTTCTGCAAGGACGCCACATTATTCAAGATAAGTGGTGGAAACACAGAATCTATCAGGTCAATGGCTCCTGAGTGGCTTGGGAAACTAAGTGTTAAATTACTAACCAATGGTCTGAGGGGTTTTCATCTGCTCACATAATAATCACTGAATGCTGCCTTATCTTGAGATGCAATCTTTGCTTGCCTCAGTAATGCATTCATACCCATATGCTTTATTTTGATAATACATATCATAAATTGACATAATGCTTCTTACTTCTAAAAGTAACACACTTGTTTCTGCTAACATCAGAGTAAGGGATTTATATTTTTAACTCGCAGATACTATAAAAAGAACAGTTTCTGAACTTTTTCAACTTTCTTCCCAGATTTTTTGGAGAGGCCCAGAGCCCAAACAGGACAACCATAAAAAAACATTGTTTGCGCTAATATTCTGAAGAGCATTTTTTTTATTATATATGCGGGTGTCCATGTTTCACACCATGTTAGATTCGGAGCGTAATGAAAGATGAGCATTCTGAGGATAATGAAATAAAGTCATCTCCCATAGCTCCTATGCGAACAAAGCCAGGGAAACTCAAGATAAGAGGATTCGAACAATAGCATTTCTTGCTGCCAGCAAACATCCTCGGAATCCTGTTGCTGGAGAAAAAGCAACCATCCTTGGAGTCCTGCCAGCAGGAGAAAAACTGCCATCAGTTGGACTTTGTCCACCTTTAATCTATCCCTACAGGAACTACTTCAAGCATATGTACAAACATTTGGCCTCTTTCAAAATCATCAGTTGTCCTATTTTGTAGTGTGGCCATTCTTCTTACTTTTCTGGCCTCTTATATGCCTTACAGTTTTTCTATCATCCCCAATTTTATCCTAGTTGCCTATACCCATATTTCATGTCTTCCTGTGTTTTCAACTAGTCAATTTTGACATTCCTGTTAGCTTTAATTCATGTTTAGGACTCACGGGATAACCCCATAGAATCGCACTAACTACCCTGTTATGTAGGATTGACGAAATTCTGCAAGGGACGGAAGTGGGCCCTCCTTTTCCTATCAAATGACAATTTTCCTCACCATTTTCAGGAACAATACTCAGCATAACAACACCATATTACTCCCACAATCTGGTATGGAGTTTTTTGGCTTCTTCGTGTTCATCCTTGGGCTCTTTTTCCCAGTGAGAGTCTAACTCTTCATTACACAATCATTACACAATGGCGCGCAGGGAGATTCTTACAATTCTGCCTGAGTTGAGGTCGAGATAGTGGATTCATGACGGCTTGAATTAAGGTTAGGATCATAACATGTTACAGTTGACTGAGTCTTTCCATTTGGGTTCACACATTCTTGTTGTGGCAATCCATTTGGGTTCACACATTCTTGTTGTGGCGAATTAGGTGTACGCCCATCAAATCTAATTTCTCTCCTCGTAAGTGGTGCCTTCGAAATGTTGTTGATCCAACAAAACAATGAGGACAACGATTGCAACATCAACAAATCAGATGCATCTATTCTATCTTCTGCTTTCTGCTAGTTTATAACTGATTTATCAAATAGTTCCATAACTCTTCTTTTCCAAACCAAGTTAACAACTATCACGAAGAGTGTTCATTATTCTTTGAATGCAACTGGCTTGGAGGATTGACAACGGACCTTAAATGTAAAGCCTTGGTTCATCCTCCTTTATAAAACACTGTTAGTTTTGGCAGTTTCAAATACTCCAAAGAAATTATATTTCTTTCAATGCACAAGGCTAAGTCAATTCCTTGTTGGCAACACTCCAACCTCCACTAAATCGTCATCAGACATTCACAAAATGGTGCCTCTAAGGGAAAGTCAAATTTAACCCAAGCTCCTCAACCCTCAGCGTATCATCCAAGGTAATTGCTACTTTTACATAGTGATCCCAGACACTCTTGAATGCCAATAAATCTAACAAAGATTTGAAAATCATAAACAAAAGGGCCTATAGTTTTCTTTCAAGCTCCTTAGTAACTAAGTCAAGCAAGGGTCAGCATTTTCAACAAAGAACTTCCAATATCCAAGACTGTAAAATTGCTTAGATTTCCAATACCACTACAAAATGCTTTTCTCAAATTTGTATTTATAAGTGTATTTCTACCCAGCACAGTCGATGTGCTATTTGTACTTGTGAGATCTAAGGACCACACAGTGCTAATATTTTTTAGTCACTCACCTGAGATCGCGAGATTATTGCAACATCAAATTCAAGAAGTACTAAATGAGAATTTGGAAGTATATTTGTTGACACTAAGTGGATGTCGAAATATCAAAATGTTGAGATCGCCACTTCATTAACAATAACAATAGCAATAATAGCCAAGCCAGACTTTTGTAGGATAATGGAACCCCTCTACATATTTAACTTAATTGCTAAAATCTCTGGAGTTGTACATATTCTGCCCTACCCTACTCTGAATTTGAAGTTTGAACTTAAGAGCCTACTCTGTATTTGAAATGGAGGAAATATATGTTCTCAACAATCAGACACATAGATCAAACACCAAAGTTTCCATATCAGACAATGCCTTAAAACAAGAAAATATTTGCAACAGCTTCCTTTTGGGCTTTGGAAATTCCAAGTGGGATGCTTCGCTTCAATAATCTCCGGAGGTGTACACACTCTGTTGTACTCTGTATTTGAACTTACAACATTTTAGGAGAAAAGATATGTTCTCATCAGACACATGGATCAAACACCAAAGTTTCCAAATCAGACAACGCCTTACGCAAGAAAATATTTGCAACAGCTTTCCTTGTGGGGTTTGGAAATTTTAAGTTGGGTGCTTCGTTTCAATGATCATGTTTCCAAAGTTCCAACAAAAGCCTTAGGATCTTCTGAAGGGAAGACAGGGAAGGGTAAGACGGCTTACATCAGTAGAACAATCCATAGAACGCATCCAAAAGCTTTGTAACCAGTTGTTCAAATCAAATCCTACAATACAACGAGATGAGGTGGTGGCTAGTGAAAGGCGTGCAAGCAGAAAAGCCCAGGGAAGGTGAGAGATGATATACATACCTTCATCGCCACTGTCTATTTGCAGATCACGTTGAGTTAAGCCCCGACGAACGAATTGAAACACCTTGTAGCTGTAACTTCTGCAGGGTTGAACTAATCAGATCTTTTACGGGTTAAGAAGAATTATTTTGCCATGGTTGTTTTTTCGATACCCAAATCTATATGCGCTTGGCCACTAGTGCAATAACAACAGTTTTTTAAAATCTCTGTTTTTCTTCTAAACAAGATAGATATTCGATCGCATACTGCTCTAAGGATCTTTGATCGATGTGTACAATTTATCTTAAAAGTTCGACCTGTGTGGATATACCCAAGATAAAAGTTCGACCTGTGTGGATATACACAAGATAAAAGTTCGACCTGCGTGGATATACCCTCTTTTTGTCTTGAATGGGTATATCCACAGTCAAGGCTGTTTTATAAAACCCTTCTCCACAATACTTCACTATAAAACAAAGAAAAATCACCTGAAACTTTGTAAACCCATGCAACTTGATAAAATAACAAGGGGTAATAAGAGAGTAAGATATCTCACTCAAAACACGCCTCTAAGCTCGTGTTGACAGATTAAAGATGAAACGTCAAAGAGGACCTCTGTCACTTCTTGTATTTCGAAAGTTTTCGTGAGCATACACTCCATCTTTGCCCTGCATCGAAACCTAGAAGATCTCACGCTGTAAAAGAGGGAAATAATGAGAAACACCGACTTCAATATGAGGAGAGCTCATACAGACCTATTTATGAATGAATGAGCTCCTCCCCATGTTAAAGTGGGAGGTTCCATTATTATCAATTCCAGTCTTTTACAACGTGAAACCTTCTGAGCTCCCAGTTGTGCTCTCCAAAGAATCCTTAAACTCTCGCCCCATTTGAAACAAATGGAAAGACTCTGTCGCGGAATGGACCAGAATATGCAGAGGGGGAAAATGGGAAGGAAGCAGAAAGGGAGCCGTTTAATCATGTGGGTATGGTATTCAGATGGATGTGCGGGCACAGCAGCGGTCCAGCAGAGAATATTTATCGGGAATTTGGGCATATACAAGTAAAAGAAAAATTATCCTCACAAATGCTGCTGTTAGGTCATAAGCGAGAAAAGAAAAATTGATGGACCTGGAATTTTGATTATTTTCACCATTTAACTTTAAAAATTCGGAACAATAGTAATTAAATACTAGACACGTGGTGTGATGTTTTTATAATTCACTGATCTTTCCATCCACAGCTGCAATTTGTACCATTTTAATTTGAAAAAGCAACGCAGCCCTGTGGCAAGAGCGAACCAGCGTATCATTGGGCATTAAATGTTCGGTTACATGTGCCCTTGATAGCTGTTTAACACACGGGCAATGGCAGGTTCGTTAGCGCTTGCCCAGCGCTGTCCAGTGATTAAATTTGAATGGTCCAGTTTTAATTTAATTTGGAACGGCATATATATGTTTAACTTTTCAACGATTAAAAGCTATAAAGAAAATTGCAATTTTACACTGAGTGTATATCAAATAATCTTTTTATTAAAAAAAACCAAAATGAATTAATATTTTTCTAAATTTTTAAAATTTTAAATTAAAATTTGTCACTAGTGTTTTATAAATTGTGTTGGGCATGTTTAATTTATAGTATCCATTAAATCCTTGTCTATACCATGTCTCTTTAATTTTACTTCATTTTGATTTAAAGAGCAAGAGATAATTAGCTGTTCTATTTCGGTTTAAAGAGCAAGAGATAATTAAGCACAGAATAATTCTTGCTATTAATGTCAATTCAAAAAAGGCTATACTTTGTAACCACCACCACCTTTTATCACTCTTTAATTAATAAATAATTTATAGTATCCATTAAATCCTTGCCTACCACACCATTTAATTTTGCTTCATTTCGGTTTAAAGAGCAAGATATAATTATGCAGAGAATAATTCTTAATACTAATGTCACCTCAAAAAAAGACTATATTTTGTAACCATTGCGGCTCTATAGTCACTCTTTAGTTAAATCTTGTTCCTTCCAAAAAAACTTTTATGCAAAATTATTGTAAGTTGTAACATGGATCTCCATAGATTAGAAAAATAGATACAAAATATCCATCTCCATAAATTTTATCACTGTATTCACTAAATTAAGAACCTTTACCATTAGAATATATTACCACATATTCCTTTTATTTTAACAATTCCAATAAGAATTTTTACCATTAGGATATATTATCCTATATTCTTTTTATTTTAAAGATTGGAAGGATCAAAATGATATGATCCGTTAAGTGGATGAAATTGATAGACAGAATTCCTTCACTATCCAAAAGATTGTGCACTATGGTAGAAAGAAGCACATTAATTATGAAGGAATGGAAAAACAATGGGTAAGCTCAAAATTGTGAATGAACAATATTTTCAACATTTAAATATGATAACTTATTCCAACATTTAAAGTATTTGGTGTACTTATTATTGAAATTCACTAGGGGAGGGACGCCATTAGGTAAATAGGTCCAGCTAGGACCTCATCGATGCCACGTCAACTAGCGGAGGTGCCATACGACACCTGTCATGCGTGTGTGGTGACTGGTTCAACTGGTTTAGTGCGTGTTACGTTAACCTAGCTGCCACTTGTCTGAGCCTTCATTCAATCGTTGCCTTATTCTGTTCGGGCATGTTTCTTGTGTGTTTTTGATCCCAGGTACTTGCACGACATTGTTGCAATGCCGCTCACAGCCATGCTTGTCCTTGGCCCTGCAAATAGCGAGTTATGGGGTCTTTCTACTACTTGTTCGAGAGGTTGTGAGGTTGTTATCTAGAGTTTGGTATGGTTTATTGGGTTTTTCCTCTTCCCCGTATGGTGTATTGACCTGGGTATTCGTCTCTGTTCGTCCCCATGGCGGATTTAGCTCTTCTCGGTGTTGGTTATGGCAGTTTTGTGCTCCGAAGGGTTTTATCAGGTAAAAGAGTAAGTTTATGAGCTACACTAGAGATTTTTTCTTGTTTTATGCAAGTTTTTGGAGGTTTTTTTATGTCTAACCCCATGGCAGGCCTGTCTTGCAGGTCATTGTGCAATTTTGCAGTTGAAGCTACGGTTTATGGAGCATATGGGGTTCCTGTGGCGCACTAGCATGGAGGAAGCTAACAAAACAAGACCTAGAAGGTAGGACACTATCCTACCATCCTATATCTACCTGTGTTTTTAAACACATTTAACTGGATGGATTGTTGTGCCTTTGTACTTATCAGCGTGTGTTTTTGAACACTTTCAGTTGTGTTGGTTTTGTCTAAATTATGGGTTTTGTGTGGGTTTTTTGTAAATTGTGGGGTTTGAAGAATGAAGACATTATGCATCAAGTCATTTGTGCAACGACAGTCCGCCGAGTCTGGTTGTAGTTTTGGTGTTTTAATGTTCTGGTTGCGATAATTTATTTTGATTGCACGCTCAATGCTGAGGTTTGGTGTATTAAATTGCTTTGTATGTGAGAATAGGGTTTGAAATGAGCACAACCCACCAAGGTAGAAAGTACTGTTGAAATCTTTAATAAGCTACAGGGTCAACTGTAAAAGGACAAAGAGAGCATACAATGGTTTTTCTTTAAAACAGAGAAAGAATTCTAAAAAATTATGACCCTACAACCCTGAGCCTTAATTTTTAAACAAGATAAGAAACCCCATTAGAGAATTCATGTTTAACCATCGTTCCTAATTTATTATAGAACAATATGTATTTATTGTCTTGAAAATGTAAGAAGAAAAATTATAGTCACGGCCTTATGGGCCTCACCCAAGAATTGAAGAGTGAAATAAGAGTCTAGAAATAAATCCTTAGGAGGAGGTGAAACTCTTGACAAAATAGATAGAGCACAAATATTATTGAAATCTTGTTACAGAAAATGGGCACTTGCCCTTAATATTATTAATAAAACTTCTAGACATAATGTTTTACAAATAGAAAAGTGTTTACAACCAACTTAAGACAAAGAGACTTGGCTAAGTAATTTAGCTCTGAATCTCTATGGAATAGAGGGATCTAGTAAATTATGGTCTTGATTGAAACTTTGTAAGTAGGGATTTTGGCTGTTGGCGCTGCTAATTGCCCTGGCTACGATCTCGCTGAGATTTTTTGGGCGGTATTTTTCTTTTCAGGTTGATATGGTACTAGTTTGTAGTTGATGCGTGTGGTTATGTTGGTATATATTTTTCAGTGAGTTAGAGTTTCTAGTTTTTGTGATGGAGGGTATGGCAAGTACATGCTATCAGTGATTTGGATTATGAGGCCTGGAAATCTGTCTTGTTTATATTGCATGATGTCCCAGGCTTTGGTATAGATTCACCGAACAATGATGGGTCTTCCTAGAACGATTTGATGTTGTACTTTGGTGAGGACCAGCGACTCCATGTGCTCCCACATATATTCTTCAAGGGAATTGTTGTAAGGAGCATCTTTGTAAGTTGTCCACTCAGTGTCCGCCATTTCTTTAATAGTATGATAAACTGGATGGTTGCATGTTGTGTTACAATCCATAATACAAGCATTAGTCATGTTCTTGCAATATTTCTCATGTTCTACTGGGTCCATCGCAGTTTTGTTAATCCTGTAATCTTTCCACCATTCTCTGAGCCATTCATTTTGTTGATATCCTTGATAATGTCCCACCGTACTGAATTTGAGCCTTGTATAGTGAGTTTCATTTTGATCATCGATATTAAGGAACTGCCACCATAATTTTTTGTAATCTGCAAAATCAAGATCAGTGTCAGGAAACATAATCTAAGGGTCATTTTTGGGCCATCTTGTTGCCATATGAGTCTTGATATGGCCAGGTTCATTCCATAAATCACGGGTTCGATATATGCAAACATGCCTCTCATAGATTCATGTATCCTTCCCTCCATGGTACCAGATAGTAGCAATGTCGTGGAAGTTTTGTTCTAATGTTTTTCTTTCTATTTCAGCATTTCTTCTGGCTTTGTCGTAAACCATATCATGTATCCAAGCTCTGCCTTTAGGATAGACTTTCCTTTCTGGTACATAATATGGGAGATCTGTGTGTGGCTGTAAATTGGCATCTAAAACCGTGGTATTCCTGAGCTGCCAAGTTGGTTTCCAATTTCTTTTATATGCCTCCCATTCTAGTTCATCTGGCACCATTTTCACTGTTTCCCTTTTCCTGTCATTTTCCCATTCAGTGACGATGATCAACACTTGTTCCTCTTTTTGCTCAATATATTCTCTACTCAGAAAATCAGGAAGGCTATTATCTTTTCCCTTAATATGTTCAACAAAGAAATCAAAATTGGCAAACAGGGCTTGCCACCTTGCAAACTTCGCCTCTCCAGCCTTTTTGATATTCTTTGTCAATACCTTTTGCATGGCTGATGCATCAGTTCTGAGGAGAAAAGGTTTATTTATCAGATAAACTTCAAATTTTCTTATACAGTTCCAGGCTGCTTTGACTTCTCTTTCTATGACAGAGTAATTTTGTTCCGTCGGGTTCCAGACTCCAGAAGCAAATTGAACTACCTGCTCTTCTTTACCAATTCTTTGTTTCAAAACTCCTCCCCATCCAACATTACTTGCATCAGACTCAACAATCTTAAAGGCTTGGTCATCAGCAACATATAAAATGGGCAAAGATTTTACCTTAGCTTTGATTTGTTGGATTGCTCTGGTGTGAAGGTCCGACCACTCTGGAGGGTTCTTCCCTAGTCTTTTGTTGAGGATTCTTCTATCACTGGCGCAGTCTTGATAAAAATTGCTGACATAATTAAGGCAACCCAAAAATCTTTGTAACTATGTCTTATCTCTGAGTTCATCTGGGAATTTTTCTGCAAAATCAATGGCGTGCTGCTGGAGAGAAATCTGCCCATTGCAGATTGTATGTCCTAAAAAATTTATAGAATTGTAGAGTTGAGGCTTCTGTGATCCATATCAAGTTTATGAAAGATTTTCCGACGAAAATCACATGAGAAACCATTTGTCGACGCGTTTCGAACCAACTAGTGTGGTTCATCGTCAAGACAAGTTGAAGAAGCAGATCCAGCTTAGCATGTTAAATAACAAGTTGAAGAAGCAGATCCAGCTTAGCATGTTAAATAGTCTGAGCAGAGTCTCCAACGACTAAATTGAATAACGGCTAATTTTGACTATAGGACCCAGGTCAAATTTTTATTTATTAATTTAATATTATTATTATTTTAATATTAATATTAATATTATTAATTTATTATTTTATTTATGGAAATAAGTTAAA
>APFE030903155.1:0-12427 GCA_000404065.3 Pinus taeda | reverse complement strand
AAAAACGAGGAGGGGTCGAACAAACGACTAAGAAGTGAGTGATGGAATCCAACACCTACTGATTTTTCAGCCATCCTCTCTATTGAGATTGCTCGGCCTCTTTTCAATCTCAAGAGCTTCCCTAAATTTCTGATGATGGAAGTGTGAAACCTTAGCAATAACGCTAGCCGCCTCAATGCAAACATGATGATTGGTTTTTTCTACATGTTCAGCTAAAGCAGAGGTCTTAGCTCTTCTACGCTTAAGGTCAGCTGCGTGCTCACTAATCCTTTGATTAATGGAGCGACCGGTCTCACCAATATAGGGTGTCACGCCCCCAAGCCTACGGTGGTCTTTCAACCGTGCCGGCGAGGTGCGGCACCACCAAACACTTTCTTTCTAACAATACTCGTGCACATGGACTATGCCTAAATTCACCTTCGCATTACTTAGCTTGTGTTTCGCAACCACGTAAACATGTAGTTATCCTTTATACTTAATGAAGCCCATACTCATTCATTATCCATAGCAATTATATAACAAGAACATCAACAATTGCAACAAGTATAAAGGGGAGGGGCAACTCCCCGTAACGTGAGTCTGCCCAACAATATATTAAGATCATTAGCTTTACAATAATACAACCAGCAAGTATACTTGGCAAAGCTCCAAGTCCATACTTTGCCAAATTTTACAACCGAGGCATAGAACTGCCTTTACAACATTTGTGCACTCTTGCACGGTAGAAAGGTGCTCACCCGAGCCACCTACAACACTACCTCAAGTCCGGCACAAATCTGCAACCAACATTCACCCACGACACACCTTGCCCGAACTCCGACTTTCCAAATGCTACTACCAAGCGTACAACTTAGACCCAAGTTTAGCGCATGAGATATGTGCTCCTACTCGTCCTCTCTGCGCACTTGTAGTTCTGCACCTATATGCAAAGACATTGGTGAAGTGCGTTGATGCAAATGAGCTTTAACCACTCCAATATATACATGTGGCAAGGGGGTGTGGTGGCCTTTGGGTCGACCACACAACTATGTGTTATACACCCTTTGAACGCCTTGGAGTATGTCGGCCAACCTCCAAATCATCTCCACGCTCGTAGGATATAAACCCCCTTCCATCGCTCTTCATTCTTTGTATTTCTCCAAGTGTCGTAAATCCGTCGTTCAAACTTTCGTCGCAAACAGCTCGTTGAAACGTCGCATGGTCGTGCAGCGCTGCCCGGCGCCCACCCACGTGTGGTCGTGCACGCCTGGGCGCCCGGCACCCTCCCGTCGCCTGATCCACAAGGCGTTACATCCTCCTCCACCTGAAGTCGTTGTCGTCCCCGACAACATCCCCAAGCATCAATATCCATGATGTCAACTCCTCCTCACATATGGCAAGCATCCCTACAACATATGTAGGACTCCATCTCCACCATGTCTACTCTTAGCAACCAACTGTCACCAAGATAGTCCATACTAATGTATGTCAACGATGTCCATGATCATCGACCACCCGCCATAATATCTCCATGCTGCTTTCCACCATGGAAGGTTGATCCTTCCAACGTCAAGCTACATGTCCACTGCAACAAAGTGTCCACTCCATCATGTGCATCACTCCATCATGTGCAAATTGCCCATGATATGTCAACAAGTGTTAACACACCTCAACCATGTGCCAACATCTCATCTCAACAATCGGAAGTCCTCTCAATCCATGACAATCAACCACCATGTCACAATCTCCACATGCTGCTCCATCGTGGAAGGCTGGCCCCTCCATCTCAAGCTGCATGCTCACTGCAACATATTATGTCGATCTCATCATGTGTCATTCCCATGTGAACTGCTGCCATGATACTCCAACATAATGTCAACATATCTCTGTACAAGCCGGCCCCCATGTCTGAACTAGTTGTGTAGCTAATCCAACTACCACGCCCAAACCATGAGAATGTACATCCTCATGCCACCATCAGTCGTTCCTCAAAGCATCCTACCACATCCTGAACGCGATCAAGAATCCATCCTCATAAGTAAACCATGCTCAGGTCCATGAATTAGTCCTTATCTCATCTGCAACATGTCCATGATGTTTGGTACCAACGTGCTAAAGGAAATCAGCCACATCTATCCCATCATCATCCATATGTGTGCCTCCTCCATATGAAGAGACCATCTCATCAACTCCAACTCTCGGTTTGCCACATCCATGTCCATGAAGCTACCTCCATCACATCTGCAATGTGTCATCCCTCAAGTCTGCCAAGTGCTCTAAGAGAACACCTGTCTCCATCAATTCAAGTGCCTCAAGAGAACACCTGTCTCATGTATCCATATGCTGCCCATGATCAAAGATCGATCAACTCCCATGTGTAAAAAGTAGTCGAGTCTCGGCTCAACCCATGCCCAAGTGTTGCCACCAAGGCATCATCATCATCGTAACTCCATCACCTCAAAGTGCCTCATATCGATCCTCTACATCAAGTGACTCTTTCAAGCCATGCCCATACATGTACCTTGAAAGTATGCACCCCATCCTGCATCAAAGCCTCTGACCTCAACTCCTCAATGCATCAGATCCTCTAAGTCCACCATATATGAAGTCTCCTAGAAGTCACAACAATCTCATGTCATCATGAGCTCCATGAGTCATCCCCAACCAACACTCTAGCAAGCATACAAGTCTCCACCTAAAGGTCTCTGCAAGATGCCTCAGCTCTCCATGTAGTAAGAATGCCCCATAGACTGCTCACAACTCCATCCAAGTCCATGGTCTTGTTGTACAAGAGTGCACAACCTCTCCATAGGCTCATAAGTATAAGTCTCCATGTCACACTAGCAAATCCATCTACACAACATCCATGCCTTGGTACACCTCATTAGATGCCCATAAGTGACATCTCTACAAGTGCACCCACAAAATGTCCCTGCATAAGACTGCCATGCTCCATGTCTCCAACCTGATGTCTATGACTAATTTGTCCATGTAGTCCAACCAAGTAGACCCATCACAACCATCGGTCATCCCCATCCAAGCTGCAATCTTCGGTCTAGTGAATTCGGTCACCCAACCATATCAACATGTCATGAGTTTCCTCCATCACAGCTCCTCCACCTAAGTGTCCACCAAGACTATGAGAAGTCCACCCAAACATCATCATCACATGAGTCTCTCCATCATAGCTTCTCCACCAAAGTGTCCACCAAGACTATCTCTTAGTCTCGGCCATGAGAAGTCCACCCAAGAGTGTGCCCTCCAATCTATCCATGAGTCATGTCGGGCACTTAGCCATGTGGCTAAAGCATGACCCACTCATCCACAACGATCATCAAGTTCCACCCTTGTCACGGGCCTTTGTACCTTCCACCATAAGGTCACAAACAACCCCAACAAGTCCTACAACAATCAACAATCCTTGCTTCTCCCCACAAGGTCTCATCATAAACATCCATAGTAAGATGCTCCCTAGCATTGGCAAACTGACTTTGCCCTTCCCTGCACATGGTCCATCTACCAAATGCTCAAATGAAACACATGTATCAATAGTACTTACATCAACATCATCATCATGATCATCATGAGGTTCCTCCATGAGAGTACCCTCATCCATATATGTCTGCAAACTGCATGATCCTGGTCCAACTTGATCAAGCTCAAGTTCATCCTTCGTCACGGTCATGTCTGCAACATCTTCAACTATCAAGGCTTCCTCTTCCTTATCACATTCTGCAGCTTTCTCCTTATGAGCCAAAGCTATGGAATGCTTCTTCTCAAGAGTTAGCCATTCCCACTTCTTTCGAATCAATTCCTGCCTTATCTTCAATTCCTTGGATTCTGCTTTAAACAAGTCCACTTCCTTCACAAGTCAACAGGCTTCATCCCTATTTCCGTCAGAAATTCCTTCCTTGACCAAGACACGAAGAGCATCCCTTGCTTTGAACATAACCTTATCCCATTCTACAAGCCTTTGTTCAACCTCTCTTGATTCCTCAAGTAGACTCCCTTCAAAGTCCTTGAAGGTTGCAAAACCCATTTCTTGCAAGATAAACATCCTTGACTCTTCACCGTTACGAGCAACCTGCTCAAACCAAGCCCAACCGAAGCTCGATACAACTGTCACGCCCCCAAGCCTACGGTGGTCTTTCAACCGTGCCGGCGAGGTGCGGCACCACCGAACACTTTCTTTTTAACAATACTCGTGCACATGGACTATGCCTAAATTCACCTTCGCATTACTTAGCTTGTGTTTCACAACCAAGTAAACATGTAGTTATCCTTTATACTTAATGAAGCCCATACTCATTCATTATCCATAGCAATTATATAACAAGAACATCAACAATTGCAACAAGTATAAAGGGGAGGGGCAACTCCCCGTAATGTGAGTCTGCCCAACAATATATTAAGATCATTAGCTTTACAATAATACAACCAGCAAGTATACTTGGCAAAGCTCCAAGTCCATACTTTGCCAAATTTTACAACCGAGGCATAGAACTGCCTTTACAACATTTGTGCACTCTTGCACGGTAGAAAGGTGCTCACCCAAGCCACCTGCAACACTACCTCAAGTCCGGCACAAATCTGCAACCAACATTCACCCACGGCACACCTTGCCCGAACTCCGACTTTCCAAATGCTACTACCAAGCGTACAACTTAGACCCAAGTTTAGCGCATGAGATATGCACTCCTACTCGTCCTCTCTACGCACTTGTAGTTCTGCACCTATATGCGAAGACGTTGGTGAAGTGCGTTAATGCAAATGAGCTTTAACCGCTCCAATATATACGTGTGGCAAGGGGGTGTGGTGGCCTTTGGGCCGACCACACAACTATGTGTTATACACCCTTTGAACGCATTGGAGTATGTCGGCCAACCTCCAAATCATATCCACGCTCGTAGGATATAAACCCCCTTCCATCGCTCTTCATTCTTTGTATTTCTCCAAGTGTCGTAAATCTGTCGTTCAGACTTTTGTCGCAAACAACTCGTTGAAACGTCGCATGGTCGTGCAGCGCTGCCCGATGCCCACCCGCGTGCGGTCGTGCACGCCCCCGCCCGTCGCCCGATCCACAAGGCGTTACATAGGGGGTCCCACAGGAGCATGGGATAATATAAACCCCTTTCATATCCTTGGGGCAATAGGATCCTTTACTCATTTGAGGGACCTAATTTAACTTATTTCCATAAATAAAATAATAAATAATAATAAGTAATAATTGTTAATAACAATTAAATTATTTTATGAATTTTATCCTTAACACTAATGTTATTATTTTAATATATATATATTATATAATGTATTAATAATTTAAATAAATAATAAGTTAGCTGTTTTTAAACTAGCCATTAATGTATTATTTATTTATATTATTTTTTTACCTAATTTAACTTATTTCCAATTAAAATAAAATAATAAAATTATTAATGATTAATATTTAATTATTTAATGTAATAGAGATATGATTAATTATAATAAAAATTTGACCTGGGGTCCTATAGTCAAAATTAGTCGTTATTTAATTTAGCTGTTGGAGATTCTACTCAGACTATTAACATGCTAAGCTGGATCTGTTTTTTCAACTTGTCTTGACGATGAACCACCACACTAGTTGGTTCGAAATGCGTCGACAAATGGTTTCTCATGTGATTTTCGCCGAAAAATCTCTCATAAATTTTGTAGAAACCTGAAAAACTTCTATTTTCTTCTTGCTCAGGACTAACCCATTTTTCTGAACTAACTTTAAGAAAATATTTACATGCTTAAAGTGTTCATCTATATTCTTAGAAAAAATTAAAACATCAGCGATATAAACAATCAACCAATCAAAATAAGGCTTGAATATGTCATCCATCACCTTCTGAAACTTTGATGGAGCATTCTTGAATTCTAAAGGCATGACATTCCACTCATAATGCCCTGCAGGAACGCTGAAAGCAGTTTTAAACTTGTCTGATTCTTCTATGGCCACCTGCCAAAATCCTGCCTTTAAATCGAATTTTGAGAATATTTTTGCACCTGCAATCCTTCTGATCAAATCTCCTTTGTGTGGAATTGGATAGGTGTCATCTGCCAAAACTGAATTCAGGGGTTTATAATTGAATACCCCTGATTTGCTCTGCTCTTTTATTGACATAGAACCCATAGCAATTCCACGGGCTATCTGATTCCCTTATTAATTTCCTGTCGAGCAATTGCTGGATCTCATTCTGGCAAAGATCTCTATACTCTTTGCTCATTGGTATGGCTCTGCTTTTGCAAGGTTTTCCGGCAAATCCTTCTTTGTATGGCAATCTGATAGTATGTTGTTTCCAATGCCAAAAGGAATTTGGCTCCTCTGAACATCACTTTTCTTCTAGCTTTTGCTTCAAATCTTGGATTCTGCTTTTTACCTGAGGCAGCTTTAATTGTTCTTCAATTCTTAGCTTACTCTTCAGATCTTTGAGGTCTGTTAGTAGGGATTCTACCTTATCTAGCTTCTGCATGGCCTACACCATAGTAAAGACCCTTGGACTGGAGACATAGGGAAGTTCAATCTTTTTCTTTTTGCCTTTTGATGTGGGCACTGAGATAAAGTAACCAGATCTTCCTCCTTTCAACCTGACTGAACCATGTGGCTCAACTGCAGCAAGAAATATATTTCCTAAAATACAATCAACAGGAATATCTGCTACCACAAACTTCATATATACACAGTGTGAATCAAAACATAATGAAGCTCTGGGAACTTCATACTGGAGCTTCTTATTTCCAAGACCTACAACTTTTCTTTCTGCAGAAACCCAATATCTAGATGGGATGTTCTTTATATTAAGGATATTGATATCTGCTCCGAAATCTAATAATGCAATCATTTGAAAAATCTTCCCTTGGATACAGATGTTTACCTTAACATGATGCTGCTGATAGGTTATCGTAAATAACCTCATGACTTTGAATCCAAAGTTTGGATCTTGCATCCCTTCAGCGATCTAAATTTCCTGGTCTTTTGCAGTCGGATACCACGAATCTTCTTCTTCATTCTCTTGGTTGTCTGCAACTTGTTTTCCTTTCTGTATGTTTGCAATCTAAGCCTTGATTACAGAGATTTCTGCTTTAATGTGGTGAATTTCACCACTTACTTCTCCAAGAGTAAGCAACCTTACTCTCCCTGGTTTCTGGTGATGCATTTGGAAAGATTTTGTATTCCGTTCATAAGATGCATCAATAAACAAAGGTTTCTTACCTGACTCCTTAGAAGCTTTAGTTTTCAACTGGTCTGTGAAAGCTTCGGTCACGTGGTTTTTCATGTCACCATCCTCCATAGCTCGAATCTGGGACGGAAATTTTAATTCTGCTTCCTCATCAATAGATGCCATTAGCACCTTTTCTTTTGGAGGCTTCGGTCTTTCTTCGTCACTTGAGCTGCTGGAATAATCAGAATCATATTCACATAGGGCATGACAGGCACATGCATATGAATCTGAACATGAGTATCCTGATGAATCTGATTCTGAATATTGACACATATTTGCATATAGTTCATCTTCTGTCGAGGAGCTAAAAGAGTCAAGAAAAGTTTCTTCTAGCTGGTGTTGTTGTGTTGTATCCCTGATTGTGAGATTGGGACACCTTTCTGTGACATGTGTCGCAAATTTACATCTAAGGCAAACAATAGGGCATCTATGCTCTTTTTTGACTTGTTTGGCCTTTTGAGCATAGCCATCGGTCTTCTTCCCTCTGTTAAGCTTTGACTCTTCCCCTTGCGGGCATCTTGAGGCGGTATGCCCCTTTTGTCCACATAACCAACAAGTGATCTTGTTCCATTTTTCTTGCTTAGCAGAATGTAGATGGATGTTAGCGAGATTATAATAATGGGTGTTTGGCACATACCTGTAATATCCTTTATTTTTCTACTCCTGATTTCTATCCTTCGTAAGATATTTTCTTCTTTTGTCCCTTGGATACTCTCTTTTGCTTCTGTAGAAAGTCTCTCTGAATTCTCTTTTGGCTCTTTTCTTAGACTTTCTTTTCTTGACAAGAGGATCATCTATTGTAAGTCCATAGTTGTGGCAGATGGACTTTCTATCTGGCAATCTGGATAATTTTTCCAATGATTTATTTACTTTTGAGCTTGTGCAAAGACTTACCAGTGTCTTTCTGATGTGAGAATATATCTCACCCCATGTGTATGATTCAAACGGCAACTGGAAGACTTCCTACATTCTGATATAATCAACAAATTTTGAAGGTAAAGCAGCAAGATATACCTGTTTCCACAACAGATTCTTGGAGTCTTTTACCTCGTAAATTGGATGCATCCAATCCCTGTGAAAATCATCATACTGCGACATTTTATGGCACTTGAGATTCATGAGTATAACCTCATGCTTGTTGGCTATCTCCGTTTCACTTCCACACCAATGTTCCAGAATCATTGATGTAAGTGCACCGATCATATCGCTGATAACCGTGCCATCTGGATTGTGGATAATGTCTCCTTTCTCATCCTTGAGAACTTATGCTTCCATTGTTTCGATGAGCTTAAGAGAAGACTCAGTTTCCCACCATCTGAGAAGAGTACCTGTAAAACATTGAATGATAGTTCTACAAGCATCTATTTCAAATTTTCCTCTAAGACACATGAGTTTATATTCTGTGTACATTAAATCAATCATTTGGCGTATTTGGCCAATGCTCATGTTGTCTATGTTCCATTCCCTATGAGAATCAGGGAAGAAGGTATGGGCTTCAGGCAATTTTCCCTTTCCTTCAATGTCAGGAGCAGAGTATCTAGAAAATCTATGTTCTAGAGGCTCATAGATAGGAAGAATTTGCGTCTCTTGAGATTTCTTCTCTGTTTCTTTGGCTTCTGCTTCGGCCTCTGCTTCTTGGAATAGAGAAGCAATGCTAATGTGCTCTGATTTATCAACATCTGATGAAGAAACAGTTTCTTTGGGGAATAGAGCAGGAAACTTATGAATATTTCTGATTGAATTTTCAATCTTTATGTTTCTTTTCACCAAAAAAGAATTCGGAAATGGTTTTTCTGCTTTTGTCAACTAAACTTTTTCAATTTTTTCTGCTAGACCAGTAACAAGAATCTTAGTTGTGTCAATGTGACCAACTAATTTATCTCCGACCTCTTCTATTTTATTCAGTGATTCTCTGGCATAAGTACGAGAAATACTGGAATCAAATTGCATATTATTCAAACAACGATTCACACTATTTAATGAAATTTGTACATCTATTTGCTTCTTTACATCATTTGCCTTTGTTACATTCATCTCCAGACCTTTGAGTGCAGTATTGGTTGAATTTAATTGTTCACTAGCCTTTTGGATTCTTCCATCAATTCCTAAGGCATTATCATCATTTTGAACCAAGGGGATGGCTTTGGGTGCATTGGTATTTTCTCCTAAAACAATTCCTTTGTATGGGGGAAATGTGGTAGGAGTCTCAATTTGTGACCCATCTAATGCAATCCATCCATGTTTATTAACTGTAGAACTGGAGGAGGCTCCAGTGAAAACATTAATAGGAGCAATCTTATCTGTCCAAGAATAGAAAGATATCCATGTATTGTTTACCTCCATATAATGCTTCTAGTCTCTTGCATATTGTCTTTTCTGTGCAGGAGTGTATGTCTGGTCAAATTCTTCTCACTGAGGATTTGTATATAAATCCCAGTTAAGCATAGCCTTCATCCACTTAGCGCTGATCTGTGATTTCAAGCATCCATTCATAAGCGAGAAGAACTTGTGCATTTCCATAACTGTAGGTTTTTTACAATCAGCAGGGATTTGTTTAAACCTACACTTTGGAATTAACTGTGACTGCTCAAGTATTCCTAGACCATATATTGGTTTTGCTGGTCTCATCAAACATATCATTTCAGTTAGTCTAGGATCCTCTTCTTCTACTGTTTGCATCATAAGCACATGGTCTGAATCTGGTTCTGGCTCATGAGGAAATGGGATGTCAAAACATTTGGGATTCGGACACGGATTTACAGATGTAGAAGGAGGAGTAATACCAGTTCTGGGGTTATGAAATGAATGCATATTCTGTTCAGCTAAGGTAAGTAGATTTATGACATCTTGACATTCTGGGCACTTTACTTCTAACGATGAATAATTTACAAGCTGGGCTAACTCATATAACTGATTACGTCTACAGGAAGATGAAGAAGAACAAGTTGTATCTACAAAAGAAGGATCTCTGTAATATTTAGAAGATTTACAAGCAATATCAATTCATTGTCGATCAATGGTGGATCTACGCGGAAAATATATAATAGCACCAGAAGGAGTTTCAGTGATATTTGTAGAAGTAATATTTCTTGGCACTATTGGTTTGGGATTATCTACAGCCTGGTGGGCAGGAAACTGCAAGTCTTGCCATTTGATTAAATGATGTTTGACTTTCTGGTTACAGGGATCTGTTTTGATGACAACACTGGATTTGGAGTCCCTACTAGGTGTATGATGAGTAGCTGGCCATAAAGTATTTGTGTGTCGCAAACAGGCCTTAGTCTGAATGGCTATATTGTTTCTCTTTTTCTTCATATCGAAACCTGTGGTTTGGATTTGCAGCTGTAAGATTTCTGCAATGGTTTCATCATAAACATACACAAAGAAATTTGGATAGCAGTCAAAATACAGAGGGCCATCAGACAAGGGTGCCACTATTCCACCGATGATGGAATCAGTATATCTATTTTGCGTCATGTCTCGAACTGTTGCAAGCACAAAAGTATGTAATTCTTTATGGACTAAAGGATTGATTCCAACCCGAATACAACCTAGATGCAGATAATTTGTCTTTAATTTCTTTGCCTTGGCTTGTAGATCTTTAGGATTCAACAGAGATATAGTTTGAATACTATCAAAATTTTCTTGGACTTGGCTAACTGATTCTTTAATGCTAATCCTTGATGTAGCAATCAAATGAAAGGGGGTTAAATCACTATAAACTTCAGAAGAGGATATCTGAGGTAATTCCCAACGAGCAAAAGGCTGAGATTCTTCATTGGTAAGTTCTGCGGAATTTAAAGCTCTGCTAGAACTACTTGCAAACATATCTCTTAAAGGATTATCTTCTGCCTGAGAGTCTCTCTCTTCAAGTTCACGGAAAGAAACAGATTTCCTGAACGAGTCCATTTTGATTATGGTACTTGTGATTTTAGAGTACCAACCTTTAGAACCAGACGTTACTAGCTCTGATACCAATTTTACGCAGGGGCTCCTATCACGAGCTTGCGACTTGTTGTGCCTCTTCGTTAGTGTTGTTCCAACTCCTGGTGAACCAGTGGTGAACCTACTCAGATCTTTCACACTCTTACGGCCTCCACAACGACTTCCACGCCTAACAACGGCCTTGGTTTCCCTTCGATCCTTTGGTGAACTTCCTGCGAACTTTGGACGAAGACTCAACAGAACTACTATCACAACAGACTTTATAAAAGCACAGAGATACTCAAATGGAAGAAATATAGTGTACTCATATTATTTCAAATGCTCAAATGATTTGCAGAGAGAGGAAACTTAGGAAACTCTTTACAGAGATAAACTGTATGAAGATGATTCTGATTATTCCAACAGCTCAAGTGACGAAGAAAGACTGTAGCCTCCAAAATAAAAGGTGCTAATGGCATCTACTGATGAGGAAGCAGAATTAAAAATTCTGTCCCAGATTCGAGCTATGTAGGATGGTGACATGAAAAACCACCTGATCGAAGCTTTCACAGACCAGTTGAAAACTAAAGCTTCTAAGGAATCAGGTAAGAAACCTTTGTTTATTGATGCATCTTATGAACAGAACACAAAATATTTCCAAATGCATCACCAGAAACCAGGAAGAGTAAGGTCGCTTACTCTTGGAGAAGTAAGTGGTGAAATTCACCACATTAAAGCAGAAATCTCTGCAATCAAGGCTCAGATTGCAGACATACAGAAAGGAAAACAAGTTACAGACAACCAAGAGAATGAAGAAGAAGATCCCTGGTATCCGACTGCAAAAGACCAGGAAATTTAGATCGCTGAAGGGATGCAAGATCCAAACTTTGGATTCAAAGATATGAGGTTATTTACGATAACCTATCAAGAGCATCATGTTAAGGTAAACATCTGTATCCAAGGGAAGATTTTTCAAATGATTGCATTATTAGATTCCGGAGAAGATACCAATATCCTTAATATAAAGAACATCCCATCTAGATATTGGGTTTCTGCAGAAAGAAAAGTTGTAGGTCTTGGAAATAAGAAGCTCCAGTACAAAGTTCCCAGAGCTTCATTATGTTTTGATTCGCACTGTGTATATATGAAGTTTGCAGTAGCAGATATTCCCGTTGATGTATTTTAGGAAATATATTTATTGCTGCAGCTAAGCCTCATGGTTCAATTAGGTTGAAAGGAGGAACATCTGGTTACTTTATCTCAGTGCCCACATCAAAAGG
>APFE030903152.1:15870-92195 GCA_000404065.3 Pinus taeda | reverse complement strand
GGTTGTTGTCCTTGTGACTCACTGGTTGCCATCTTGATGGTTGTCTTGCGGGGTGATGTGGGTGATGATATGTTGAAGTTTTAACCCACGGTGTCTTCTGCTTGACTTCACCTTGCTGTGGTGCCTGTTGTGGTGTCTTCTTTTTCAATATGACTTCAACCACTGAGCCCTCCTATGATGTATCATCACCTGTAGTATTTTCTTCTGCAGCCTCTGTTTGTGTTTGGTTGTCGATCATCAAAGGCTCATCATCTGATATATGAGTCACTTGAACATCTTTTGCTTCAGCCTCCATGTGCTCTACCTGTTTATGGATGGAAATATTCCTGTAATGTAATTTTCTTCTTTTTATACCATAGCTTCAGGAATTTCTTTTGTACATTAATATTGATAGTACCCATGGATTCCATCCAAGGATATCCAAAAACAACATCCATATTATCCATCTCTGAAGCATAAAAATCACCATGCAACACATATTTATCCATAGAAATCTTCAAATCCTTGTACACTTGAACATCCTCATCATCCACTTGTGTATTTTCAATGTGTTTTGTTGGGACTTGCAATTTTTTGGCCAAATTAACACTGATAAAATTATGCTTGCAACTAGGATTCATAGACACAACGATCTTCTCCTTATGAATCAACCCATGAACCTGCAATAAGGATATACCAGTAGGAAATAGACCCACATGTTTCTCCTTATCTTGTTTTCTAGCATGAGATCATCTGTCTAAAAGTAATTTTTCAAATTCTTCATCGGGCAGGTTGAGACACTTCTTTTGGTTAAGTAATCCCCACCATGTGGCTGCCTCATCTTTAAAACTAGTCGTTGCCATCCATTTCCAATTAGTTCTAAATATCCTCTTGTATCCATTTATGTGTTCTGCAATATTAGGACCACTATCTTTTCCTGTAAAACCGTGACCCGCCATGAAGAGGGTTTTGAAAAAAAACTTGGCGAAAATTTGAAATTGTCACAGTTTCGTCAATATTGCTCAGAATATCTATTATAACCTGTTTTTGGAAATGTAACAACCATTCTGCATCTGCCCATGTGATAGAAATCCTGATCCAGACACTAGAATTCCATATCTGCGCTGCTACTCTCCCGCCGTCACCCAAAATTTCTGAAAAAAGTGCTGATTTTAAATCAGTGATATCTCCCTCATCCAGACTCCGATTCGACTGATTTTTTTTTTGAATTTGGGTATTTTTCCACAAAGATTCCAGATCTACAATTAGATTTTGTAGATCTTGCACCAGGACGTCTAGATCTGCGCCGCAAACTCGCTGCCATGAAAAATTATTTACAACCCCACTGATTTTTAGATCAGCGATATCTCCTTCATCCGAACTCCGATTTGACCGATTTTTTTTTTGAAATCGGCTATTTTTTCACAAGGAATACAAATCTGCAATCAGATTTTGTAGATCTTGAACCAAAACATACAAATCTAATATGAAAACTCGCCACCCTTGAAATCCTGCAAAAAGTAAAAAAGAATTCTCCACTTTTGTGCCCAAGAAAGTGCTCTGATACCACTTGTTGTGGCTCTAACCCAAAATGATATAGATCTGATAAGAAAATATAAGATAATGCAAATAACCCAAGAATAATATGAAATGATTCTTTATTATAAACCCTTAAGGTAGGGCAACACCGTACATTCACTCCTTAAGGAAGGAGAATACTCCACAAGCCATATGCCTGTCATACAAGAATACTTCTCTTCCTCTCTCCATGTGGAGTCTCTAGCCTCTATATAGGCCTCATACATACAATACCATGCATCATTACCATGGTTTCCTCATACCATCAACTAATACCATGGGCCCCTTACATTATTATTAACTACTTGTGGTCCCTTACATGACATGGGTTAACCACCTTATTTATTACTATGGCCCATCCCATTATTACATTATTACCTTGGGTACCTCCCTTGGTACCCCATATTATCCCCCCTAGGTATATAACACTTTGTATAGTTTGACTATTTTCCAAACTTCTTTATGTATGTGTATGATGCACACTTGGGGGACATTCTTAAACTATAGATTAAAACTATTGGCTTTGATCTAAGAGATTGAAGAACAAACATATTCAAACTCGTGGGTTTTTTTTTCCATACCAATAATATGTATATAGCTATTCTACATACCCCGATAAAGAATCCCAATCCAGTACCTTAATCCTAACTGATCCACTGAATTATAAAATGGAGAATCGTATGATTAAATGGGAGAACCTTTCTTTTCAAGAAGATTGGGAGATAGATGTACCCAAATTTCCTAAGTAAAAATCCATTACCTCAGAATATATTCAATATTCAAGCTCTTTTGCAATCATTTCATTTTCATCTAAACACCTCAACCACCATGTGCACATACCCCATTACAACAATTAGCCCAATCTTATTCTATTAAATGTCTTGATTGTACTCAACTTATTTCTCTGTAGAGTCTGATAGCCCAACGTGATGAATCCCCACAAATAGTCCAATTTGATTATCTAAATCACAATCCCATAACTAATGTTCCACCACATGCATCTACTTTTTTTTTCCTTGTCCACATCCTAAGTGTGTTGGCATTCGTTTTCCACATGATGATTATATATTAATGATACATCACATGCCATATTTGGAAACTTTGGATCCAAGAATACAATAAATATTTAGTTACTGCAAGCCCTCAAGAACCCCTAGAGATGGACTAAGCTACATAGAACATGTTGAATCTGTCATCCCTTAATGTAGATTCGGTAATCCAATCCTAGAAGATATAACGAGAAATTCAATCCCAAAGTTGCATAAGTTCTTCTCACTTGTGAGGGGAGCCAAGAAATGGAAAGTAGATCCAAATTGGATGAAGAAAATGATAAAATGGGATCTATACACTCACCCTAAATCAGTCGAGTTCAATGTAGTAACTCAACAAGAAACAAAAAACAAGCTAGCCACATAATGGTAAAGCTTCATGCAAAAATAAAATTGTTGGATATCCTTCTTTGTTTGGAAATCCAAACAAGAAGAGGTGATAGTACAAATGTTGGAAACATTAAAGAAGTCTGAAGCATAAGATAGCACCCCTAGGTATTATTGGAAAAGTTTAGACGGCGAAAAAATTGAATCCACCTCCTCATTTCCTCCATTTAGAGGGATAATACTAGAAGAAGAAGAAAAATATTCTAAAGCCCTTCCTTTAGCGTTAAAAGAAGAAAGCAAACTGCATGATACTGATATGAGAATTCAGACAGTTTTAGAACAAGTAAATTAGAAAAATCTTGCCTTAAGTGGTATGGCAGCCTATGTTTATGGAACAAATGATTATGCTAGAAAGGAACATACAAAAAATCTACAGGAATCTATAAATTGAATGAATAGTTTAAATCTAAAATTCATAGAAATCAAAGAAGAAGATGGAGAGACTAAAGATATGGTTATAAGAGATGCAACCACTACTGAAAGATTCAAAGAGGAGATAACAAAAGGATTAGAAGTAACTTTCTCTATAGTAGGGAAAATGATTACAAATATTGATTAGAAGACATAAATGATTGAAGAAAAGATTTCAATATTCCATAAAGAAAAGAACAAAGCCATCCCTCTAACACACTTATTCACTCACCTTGTCCAAAATATTTCTGCTCCCATGATTGAAAATTTTCCTCACTTATTTCCTAAAGAGTAGCCCATGAGTCCAACGGAAGAGAAAATAGATACATTAGTAACTCGCGTCCTCCCAGCTAGAGAACATTTGCCACATCATTCATATAGGCCACCAATAGTAGATCTGTATGGAAAGGGAAAACTTCTTAAAGTTCAATATTTTGCATATGAATATTATTCTGAATGGAACATTGACAATATTTCAGTAGGACAAATCAGGCAAATGATCGATAGGATGTTTGTACCCTATAGAGTAATTTGCATGAAAGGAAAATCAGAAATAGAAGCATGCAAATCAATAATCCAATATACATAGTCTGGATGTCTTAATATCTCAAGAACCTCGCTAAAATTTCTCTAAAAGTAGTGATCTTCCTTTGCAATGATAGTAGTGTCCTCAAGGCATATGTGATGCTTTGAGTGGAGGGAATGCTCTGCAAGAGTAGATGTGCAAGAGGGTTGATTTTTGATATTTACACAATGTTATTTTATTCTTGTTTTGAATAACCTCTCGGTTTCACCAATGTATATTTTGCCATCGGAGAAATTGATTTTATAGACTCCTTTTAGTTGATGTTGATCAGTGTTGTCTTTAACTGATTTTAATTTTTTCTTTATAGTTTCTAATGGTTTGAAAACATAGCCATATTCCTTTGTCTAAGAATTTTAGCTATTTTTTTAGTCATGCCACATATGTATGGAAGGTTTTCTTTTATGTTGGAAGGTTGTAGATAAGTTTAGTTTTGAGAGGGGTTCATTTTCTCTTTTTCTCTCTCAATGGCCTTAGTAATGTCTTCATCCTTATAACCAATCTCTTTAAATACCTTACTAAGATGATCTAACTCTTTATCCAAGTAATCCTTATCAAATATTCTAACATCTCTTAAGGTCAATGTATTGAGGATTCCAAATTTCTATGTTGGGTGATAGTGGGAGTCCGCATGTAGGTAACTGTCAACATGTGTTTTTCTCTTAATACTTGATGCCCTAAGGTCTCATCCTCCATTCTAGTAATTAATACATCTAGGAAAAGAATGCAATTATTGTCTTCCAACACCATAGTCCATTTTATGTCATTTGATATTCCATTAAGATGTTTTAGGAATTTATTGAGTTCTATTCTACCATGTTGTCATTTCACATTAGTGTCATCAACGTACCTCTTCCATCTTCTAGGTTTCAGCGGGTGGGAGTCTAATGTTTTTTGTTCAAATTTTTCCATGTATAGGTTAGCTACAATAGGAGAAAGGGGGGAATCCATGGCAACACTTGTGACTTGCTTATAGTATTCCCCTTGGAAGCTAAAGAATTTTGAACGAAGGAAAACTTCCGCAAGCTTGGTAGTTTCAAGGCCAATAACCTTATAGAAAACTTGGATAACATCTTCTAAGGGAATCTTAATGAATAATTAATTTTTAATTCTATTATATTAATTTAAGTAAAACTAATTAATTAATTAATTAATATATTAAATGTACGGATATGTTATATGACTTTCTATTTAAATAATTTTTTTCAATAAATAAAGGCCTAACAATTATGTAATATTTTTATTCTTAATAATATTATTAACTATAAATAATTTGCATTAATTTTAATACCTTCTTTTTATTCTAATAAAATTTATTATTTGTATCTCTTTATTTATTTTTGAACATCAGAAATCGTGTGTGAGTAACTCTAAGCATAAATATAGTCCTATCCATGATTGGACCACAAGACCCTATGGGACAAACCCGTCCCCACCTAACCATGGAAACCACATCCCAAGCCTAGTATTCTCTTTATTCTAATATAAATATATTAATAATCTTTTATTCTTATATATTATTAACTATAATATATTAACATTAAATTAATAATTTTTTATTCTAGATATATATGTTTTATTAAATTCTTATATATTAATTAACTAATACTAATTAATTTTACATTAATTAGCTAATATTAATATAGGTAATTAATTAACGCCAATATATTAATTGATTATTTCTAATTTTTGAATTAATTAATTCCATTTTACTAATTAATCAAAATTCAATACATCATTTTATCTCACTAATTAATTAATTCCTATTTCTTTTTAGGCTTTAGTTTTAGGTTTTTACCTCTTGTCAGCGTATTTTTTCCCTTCCTTTTCTATTTATACATTTTTAACTCTCCTCTTTCTCTCATCAATTACTCTTGATGATGGGTCATGATCTAGACTTGAAATGTCGATTAAAAATTATCACTGTGGATGAAAATCCATAAGCAAATTCTTCAAATTTTGAAAACCACAAAAATTTTCAAACAAGGTCAAGGAGGATACTTTGAATCTTCGTTTCTCAGATCCCAACCCCCTATAATTCTAGGAGAGCACAATCATTGCTTAGATTTAGAAGGTGCCCCTTTGTTTGGGGAAGGCATGTGTTTCTTTTGGATCCTTTACCTCTTGCTCCTCCCAAATGAATGCATCTTAGGGTTGGTGACCAAATTCCTTTTCTATTTTATTTTGTCCCATTCTTCTTTCTCTATTTCATTTCCTTCCAAACCGGTGACATTTGTGGGATTTCTCAGAAGCTTTTTCAATTTCTGATGTTTCCTTTGCTGAGCTTGCAAAAGGAGAATTTTTCCATCTCTTGGAGAAAGAAAATCCTCCTCATCTGTTGAGGTGTCCTCCTGACTCGAATAAGATTCTTCCTTAGATTTGAATGAGGAGATGTTTTCGATCAAGCCTTGAAACGAATGCTAGGCAAGGTGAGGATATGTAGATGCAAGGATAGGATTTAGGATCTCACCTTCTTCTGACTCTGTGGAAAACACTTAGAATTTATTTCGAAAGGGTACCGACATGCCAAATTTGTTTGATCCCTCTCTTGTTTTGCAAGGGCGACTCTTTGGTGAGGATGGCCCAACCTCATTTGGAATAACTTTATTTTTGAGGTTGGGAAGAGGAGGGTGCCTGCTTCTGAGCACCCTTCCTTTTTTTGGCCTACTTCCATTGATTTCCAGCATCCCCTTTCCTTTCTTACTCAGTTTTTTTGTGGCAACATCTAGTGAAGTGGCCATAATCATGGCAGATCTTGCACTTGAATGGGAATTTATCATAATCAAATTCTTAAATGTGTGACCAACTATCCATGTTTAAATTGATCGTAGTTGGGATGCCCTTCAATATATCTACTTTGACACATATTCTAGCCTAGGAAAAAAGTCCATCCCAGGACTTTACACAATCCACATATCTTCCAAGAGCATTCCCAATATTTTGAAAGGTGGCATTGTTCCACTAGTGGAGAGGGAGAAAAGGAAGTTTGACCTAGAAGGGAACCATGGATGGGACATCACAATATGGGTTGAAGTTAGGGCTCCAATGATCTAGATAAAGTCCTTGGGATCCCATAATGTATGGGCCAATGTAGAAGATCTTGTCTTGATCTACTTGTTTCTTAAAGAAAAAATGTAAAAAAACCCTTCCCACATAAGGATGAGGTAACTTCACCTTCAATCAAAGGTCTATAATTATTCAATACCCATTGACAAACCATCTTCAGGCAGGGCCATAGCCCCATGAACTCACCCATTAATCCACAATTTACAAGTTGAAGAGCACAGGAACTGACCTGAAGGGTAGAGATCTATATCTTCATAATTTTGTCTAGCTTCTTGATGAAACGAGAGGGTGAAGCTTTTTGAAATACAAGCCCATTCAAGCCACAACATTAAAGGTCATGATCTCTTTCTCAAGAGAAGAGGGGGAGCTCATATTAGCCATTTTTAGACCACTTGGACCAAATATCCCAGAGGAACATGTGTGAAGGAAAGGGATCAACAAAAAAAGGAGTCATGAAGGAAATAAAGCAAGAGGAGAGTGATGAATAGAGGAGTAGGAGGAGTGCTAACCTGACCCACCAGGCTAGGCCTACGATGATCAGCGATGGAGACAGGAAAGGTTGGGGAGGGGTCAGAGCTACAGGGATGCAAAGAACTTGTGTTTATTATCATTTTTAAGGTGCAAAGATCATAACATTTGGTACTAGTGCTCCTAATCCTAGGGTTTTGATGCTTCAAACAGGTCATTGTGGAATTTTCTCTATAATTTTTTTTGGGAGGTTTCAGATAGTGAAACCCAAATAATATTGATAAGTCATACCACGAAATATCTAGTTTAAGTTTCAAATCTTGGTTTTCTATATTTTCGTATATATAATCTAAGGAAATTAAGGTTTCTAAATGCTCATAAATTCAATCTCAAATATGTCAATTCATAATTTTTTGTATAGCATTTTTTTTTGTGAGGCTTGATACCATGAAACTTGGAGTATGTCGAGGATAAATCATGGTGAACATCGTCCAAGTTATAGATCTTGGTTCACTATATTTTCGAATATATGCTCCAATGAATTTAGGGTTTATATATGCTCCAGAAATCAATCTCAAATAGGTTAGTTTGGCATTTGTGCTATAGATTTAATTTTTACTTTTAATTTTTTCTGTAACGTTTTATAAAGTGAAACTTGTATCATATTAAGGTGAAATCTTGGGTACTAACTATTTCCATTTTCATAATTCGGTTTGTTATATTTTCATAGTTATACCCTATGGAACTTAGGGTTTGTGAACAATCATGAAATAAATTTTAAATCAGACAACTTGGTATTTTTGTTATATCTTATTGTCTGGAAAGTTTCGCGTTGTGAAATATTAAAAAAAAATAGGAGACATACAAAAGAACCTCAGGTACAAAATTCAAAACTATATTTCAAGAATTGGAAATGTGGCGTGTTATACAAGTTTGCTCGTGGGAAGAGACAAAAAAATCAACGAGTTTTGAGAAAGTTACTATAACTTTCAATTGGAGCATTAGATTTAGTTCACACCTATGGAATTACAAAATCTACATATAAGAGTATTATAGAATAAATTTTCAAATCTAGAAGGCCTCAACTATCATAGATATATAAATAAAGCTTTAGCCATTATGATATTCTCCAAATTAAGATACGCAACTTATTAGTGACCTAATTGTTCATTAGAATATCATTTTTTCTTATTGTACTAAAGAGGTGGGCTATTATTATTTTCCAACATGCTGCCAAAGAAAACTACTACATCAAGTAAATCTATTGAAGGCCCATCTTGGATTCATGAAGAAGGTGAAGACTTAGAATTTATCTTATCTCAATTAAAGAAGAGAGTTAATGAAATAGATGGTATTATGTTGAAAAAGGTGTATTTCTCATGTTCTAAAGAAAAGGTTAAAAGAGAAATGGAAAAGAATATGAATGAAAATAATAAAGGAATATAAATAAGATGAAAATGAGGAAGAAATACAAAAATCCATGATTTCCATGGAAATATTCTCTTAGAGAGGGTTCCTAAAAATGATATGGATATCCAAGGAAATCGTAAACGTAAGGAGAAGCATGTCGTTGAGAATCAATCTCATATGGGGAGTATGTAATCACAATTGGAGAGCACAATTTTTGAATTACAAAACCATAATCATGAATTTTCAATCCAAGATCCACAGCATCAGGGTTTCAAGGTAGCAACAAGGAACTAATACATTCGGAAGATTGATATGAGGAAATTTGATGGTAATGATCCTGTAAGATGGATATTTTAGATGGAGCAATACTCTGATCTATACATACTGGCATCCTTACAAAAGGTAAATATTACATCCATGTTTTTAGAACATGACCAACATGTATGGTGTCAACGCCTTTGTGTAAGAAAAAAATGATTCTATTGTATCTTGATCCATTTTTGTAGAGGAATTGATAGAATATTATGGGAATATTAAGAGCAACACATTCTTTAGTCAATTGGTAAATCTTCGAAAAAAAGGTCCAGTTATAGAGCACATTCAACAATTCCAAAAGTTGAGTCTCATAGTAAAGAATATATCAGAGGATAACTTGTTAGACCTATTTATGGGAACTTTAAAGGAAAGCATGCAACATGAGGCGCCTCTCTTTGAACCTAAATCTCTAGAGCATGCTTTCAATTTGGAAAGGTAAGTTGAAAGTTAAAATATGGCCATTAGAAAATTGGTCACTAACAAATATAGAGAAAATCATGCTCCCTGTACTAAATCGACAAGGTTGACTCCTCAACAAATGGATGAAAGAAGAGCAAAAGGACTGTGTTTCAAATGTGACAGCAAGTATAGAAAAGGGCATAAATGTAGTGAGAATAAATTATTCTACATAGATTGTGAAGATGAAGAAGATCAAGAAGTCGAAACTTCACAAGATCTAGAGCTAGTAGAGACAACTCCAACAATTTATTGTTATGCATTAGTCAACATTAGTACTCCACAAGCCCTCAAGTTAGAAGGATACATCAAAAGGAAAAAATCAACAATATTGATTGATTAAGGTAATACCCATAAATTCATCAATTGCAAATTGGAAAAAATAAAATAAAATTCTTTGTATATCCAACACCAGAATTTCAAGTGATTTGTATGGTTGTTGCTCTTCCAATATAGATCCAAGTGAAATAATATTAATTTGAATATTGGGGAGTTTAGTCCCATGATTGCAATCCAAATGGGTGGTGCTAATGTTGTATTACGGGTCGATTGGTTACAATAATTAGGAAAATGGCCCTTAATTTCTAATATCTTTTCATTATATTTTTCTTAGAAGGAAAAGAAATTGAGCGCAGAGGTATCCAAGGGAAACCCAACAAAGTGATAAGCTCTAATAGTGTGGCAAAATTGCTAAAAATTGGCACCAAGATGTAGTTGCACGATTGTGTTAATTAGATGTTCAAACATATATATCCTCTATTCTAATGGATCTTCAAAAATTATTAATAATCATTCTAAGGTACTTGTAGAAATTCCTAAGAGTATTTCACCTATCTGATATCATTACCATGTTATTCATTTGTAACTTGGAAGTGTACCACCTAACATTAGGCCTTATAGATATCCACATGCACATAAGAGTGAGATTGAGCATATGGTTTAGGAAATGTTAGAGGCGGACATCATGAAGCCTGACCATATTGCTTTCTTTTCACTTTAGGTCATGGTTATAAAAAAAGGATGGTTCATGGTATGTGTTTAGACTACAAACAACTCAATAAAATGACAATCAAAGATAATGTTCTTATTCTTGCCATTAATTAATTGTTAGATGAATTGCATGGAGCAATTTTCTTTACTAAGTTGGATCTTTGTTTTGGATATCATCAAATCGAAATGAGTCAAGAAGACATGCCCAAAATAACCTTTGGAACACATGAATTTCATTATGAGTTTTGGGTTATTCCATTTGGACTTACAAATGCATTTTCAACATTTCAAAGCTTGATGGATTCTATTTTCAAATCTTTCCTTGGAAAATTTTTGCTAGTATTTTTTTATGACATACTAATTTACAACAAATCTTGGGAAGAGCATGTGAAACATGTTGACAGGTTCTTGACATTATTGGAAGAGAAACAATTATATGCAACACCTTCCACATGTGCCTTGGGATTCAAGAAGTCGAATATTTGGGTCATATTGTATCCCATGATTGTGTCAAGGTGGATCATAACAAAATCAAAGCTATGAGCGAATGGCCAATCCCTGATACCTTGAAGAAACTTAAAGGATTATTAGTATTGACATGATATTACCGCAATTTTTTTAAGAATTATATTTGTCAAATAATATCACCTCTAACAAAATTATTAACTTAAGGAAGTGTTTTCTTGGACTAAATAAGCAACCAAAGCATTTGAAGAACTTAAAAAGGCTATGTGTACAACTCCCATCTTGGTGACACTTGAATTCACAAAAATATTCATTGTGGAGTGTGATGCCTCAAGCCATGACATTGGTGTATTTTTGATGCAAGAAGGAAGGCCCCTTGCTTGTGAAAATAGAAAAATTAAAGGAAAGAACTTAGTCTCGCCCATTTATGAAAAAGAAATGTTGTGCATAATACATGTAGTTAAGAAATGGTGTTCACACTTCATAGGAATATACTTCAAAGTAAAAACAAATCATGATAGTATGAAGTAGTTCTTGGAGCAAAGACTATCTTTAGAAGAGACACAAAAATGGGTCACAAAGATGTTCAGTGGCGATGTTGAAATTATCTAGGAAAAGAGAGAACAAAATATTGTGGTAGATGCACTCTCTAGGAAAGAGGAAGACACAAATGGTTTATCATGTGCTATTTCCATTCCACAATCTGACTGGGTGGAAGAAAAAATGATAGAATGGTAGAAATATGAGAAAATGTGTAAGATCATTCAACAACTATAGGAGGACCCTAGTACAAAAAATTACATGGAAAATGTTTTGTTATGGTATCAATATTGCTTATACTAATGTAAGAATTACCAACTCAAAAAAATGTCCTGTTGGAATTACACACTTCTCTCATAGGAGAACATTTAAGGTTCTTGAACACATACCATAGGATTAAGAAATCTTTTTTTTTAAGGTCTTAAATCAAATGTGCAAAAAATTGTGGCGAAATGCATGGTATGCCAACAAAATAAATGAGAAATTGTTAAGACCCTAGGGATCCTTCAACCATTAGCCATACCAAGCCAACATCAGGAATAGTTTTCAATGGATTTTATTGTAGATTTACCCAAATCTAAAGGAAAGAGTGCCATTATAGTAGTGGTAGATCAAATGACAAAGTATGCTCACCTTTTCTCTCTTTCTCATCCTTTTAAAGAAAGTATAGTGGAAAAAACATTCATGGAAATATTCCAAAAGCTACATGGAATACCAAAACATTTTAATTGACAAAGATCGAATTTTCAATTGAATTTTTTAAACCGAATTATTTTCTTGTTTGTGTACTAAAATGGCTCACACCTCATCTTACCAACCTCAATCTAAAGTGAAAGTTGAGATTGTGAATAAATGTTTAGAAGGATATCTACCTTGCTTTGCAACTAATATAGACATAATGGGTCAAATAGTTTCCCAATAACACATAATTCCATCCTTAATAAAAAAATGTCACCATTTATGGTGTTGTTGATAGTGTTGGACCCACCAACATCCAGGGGATCTCACCGATATGAAGTCCCAACTAGACCTCACACCGTTTGGAGTAGGAGTCCCAGCAGTGGGTGGTAATGTTATGTCTTGATTGCGGAAACACGTAGAGGGAAGTATGATAACTTTGGGTAAGAGAAAGTGTGTGACCCTGTGATGAGCCTAGGTATTGCAACAAGAATGCTGCAACTCCCAGGGCTACTAGCTTTACTTATCAACCCAGGGTTCATACAAACTTGGAGGTGACAGTGTTATATGCACAAGTAAAAGTGAAGGTGTTGCCTGTTGTCACTACTCATCTGGCAAGAGACCCCAGGGGTTCCAAGCCAGACTTCTATAGGGTCAGAAGAAGCTTAACTCTTTGATGGAAGAAGAGAAAATCTATCCTAAGGGAGAGCTACTTCTACTGCAGTATTGAAGAAAATAGCATGAAATGCTAAACCATACCATAACCTAAATAACCATCCAAACATCTATGCTAAGCAAAATTGCTAAATTAACACTAATCTAATGTTGCTATCTAAGTTTTAGAGGTAAAGAGCATCAAAACCAGACTATGGTGTAAGCAAAGGAAGCTAAGCTAAATCGGTTTTCAAGTGGAAGAGAAATCGGAGGTTGAAATCAATGAAAGGAGGATGTAAGGATGCAGTAGCGCATAGGGACCGTTGGATCGATCAATGAACAGAAGATGGATGGTGGATATCTTATCGAGGGGCCTGAAAGAATAAATGGATGAACAGGGTTAATGAACAGGATGAATGGTGGAGATCCTATCGCGATGGATTAAGTGAATGGATGGACGAAAAAGGTAACAAAGTAGATGAACGACAGAGATCGTATCGTGAGGGATTAAGTGAGTGGATGGACGAATGAGGTTAACAGGAGATGAACGACCGAGATCTAATGATAGAGATTAAGTCAAGAGATGGACAGAAGAGGTTAATAGGAGCGATGAACGGCTGAGAACTTATCGCATGAGTGAAGTCAATAGATGGATGGTAGAGATCGTATCGGGGGACAAATAAATGTGTGGAAATGATGGAGCGGGTTTCTAAGGCGGTAAGTAGTTTCTTGCATGCCCTCAAGGCAGTAAGCGTAATTTTGAAATTTCATGCAATTAGCCTTATTGCGCAACACGTAGCATGAGAAAACCACTTTTCTTGCATGCTCTCGGGCGGATAACGGTCGTGCAATAATCCGCATGAGATTGTGCGATAGCTATTGGGTCAGGCGAGGCTGATCAACAGTGGAGATCGACCAAGCTAGTTGGAGATCGGGTGAAGTGATAGCCGTCGGATCAAGAGACAGATCAACGATGGAGATTAAAGCTCATAAATCAAGTGCTAGACTTCACGTGAGGCGGCAGTTAAATAAAAATAATGAATCAAATGGTGGTTGTGAAGGTTTGTTTTGGATCTGACGGTGAAGAAGCGATGCATGAGGAATGTGCTGGAGGCGGTTTTAAATGAAAACAACAGAGAAAACCAGTGGGGGTGAACAAATAACTGCATCAAATAGCGAACTCCCTAGCTCATGCAAGAACCAGAAACCTATGTTTTGGGGCTGCTAAAGGGTCCCTTCCTCAAGTCATGGTCCTAGAGGGAGGAGACAAGGCTGAGACACCTACGCACAACCTGATAGTGATATTTCTCCTCTAACTAACCTGTGAACTGAAAGAAGGCAAAAATGGAAGTAAACTACAACACAGCTAATCTATTCTACGCTGCGAAAATGAAAATGTAGCTACCTAAGCAAATAAATAGAAAAACCATGAATCCTACTTAAGCAAATGAATGAAACCAGGAAGCTACTTAAGCAAATAAACATAACCAGAAAGCTACTAAGCAGATAAACAATGAACAACCATGAATCTATTTAAGCAAATGAATAGAAATATATGCTAACAAATATGTACAATGAAGAGGAGCTTTGGCTGCTCGGGTCGGGCCCTAACCCAAGGGCTTCAGCCCTCAAAGTTAACTCAGAGTTAGCTTAAAACATAACTCATTCTCATTATGAAAACCATGAATTACAGAACAAACTATCACAAGTCTTATAGCTCAGAAATAAAGCAGAGTTTTTACAATTGAAGTCTGAATCCTAATGAGGTTCTAAGCCTCTCTACTTATACATCTCATAAACTAGTTTCTGTCACTTTCACTTGCTCGATTGTCTTCTAGTCTTCAAAGTGATGGTTGTTTGCACTCCGATGATGGAGGAATATTCGAATGGAGGGGTAGTAAATGAGGAGGATTTACCTCCTATAATTACTCTCCCTTGTCCCATTCGAGTTTTGACCAAGAGCTTTGCCATAGTTCCTTGATTTTATCCTTTATGCCTGCATTTTTCCTTGCTTTAATCCTTTATTCCTACATCACATGCACTTTAGACCACAAAGAAAAATATCCAACTCTAATCATCTCATAAACAAAATATAATCAAAATTATGCAATAAGTTGTGAGAATAGTTGGTTTTACTAAGCTAGGAGGCAAATTAAGGACAATTAAGGCCCATATAATTACTCAATGATGAGGCTCATCATCACCCCCCTACTGAAAGTGTTGTGCATCCTTTGAGCAACTTAGTTAATGTCCATGTCCTTCATGGCTCTGGTAGCCTCTCTGACATCCCATGTTTCTATTGTGGTCTCTTCTTCTTGTTTATAGAAGCATGCTTTCCTTTCTACTCCTTCAAACTGCCTCTATTTCTCTTCTTCTTTTCTCCCTTCTAGCATCTCTGGGAGTAGTGGTGGACTAAGTTTTAGGCCTATTCAAATGACCTTCAACCTTGGCATTGATTGCTTATACATAGGTGCCCGTTGAGTGCCTCTCTCAACCTTTGAGGGGAGTGCTATTCTTTGATCTTCATGTTGTGTGGCAGTGGTTTCCATCTCCTTTAGCAGGCATGTATGTTATCATATCTTAACAGCCTAAACATATCCTCAAAATGTGAAATTGCTTTATCTTGGGCAGCAAGATATCTAGGTGCCAATTGAGGATCATTTGCAATTAGATTATGGGTGTTGATTAGGGCCATGGGATTTGATTGTTCAACTCTGATGAAAAGAAAAGGGTTCATTTTGCTCTCTAGCCAATATTCTTTTCATCTTTGCAGCCCTTGACTTCTCATGGTTCATCGATGATGCCAAATCCATTAGTTGTATATCTCCTAGCTCTGCATTAAGATCCCAAATATTCATGTCTATGAGGGCCATGTTGTGCAAGTAAAATTCAGCCATTTTAGCCCTATCCTCTAGTGCATTTTGATCACAAAGCTCAATAAACTATCTATAGTCCTGAAATGGCACTGTGCCCCTTTATGCTAGTGTTTTAATATGAAATTACAGTTATTGTTCTCTAAGGTAAGGAGCATAGGATTTCGCTGGCATCCTACACTGGATGGCCTCTCGCTATTCTTTCTCCTCTGTTTCAATGCCTTCTTCCTCTTGTTGTTCTTTCTCATCTCCATCAATTTCTTCCTCTATTTCAGCATCATCCTCCTTGTGTTCTATTTCAACATCATCCTCCTTGTGTTCTCTTTCATCATGTTCCTCTATATTAGTTATTTCTTTCTCCATGACAGAAGGAATAACATCATAGATGAGGGTTTTGATGTCATCCTCTGCTGGTAAGTCTCTAAAGACTAACCATTTTATAGGGATCCCGAGGTTTTGGAGGGCATCCTTAATGAGGATCCTAATCAACCCATGGTGAGCCAACTGTTGGGAATTCCCTTCCTTTACTTTGTTGCTAGATTCCAAGAGTGATTGCATTAGAAAATAGGGTATGCTGAGTCTTTGGTGAACTGGTGTTTCTACCCCAAGCCTTAATTCTTTGTGTATTCTTAAATGGTTGCCATAAAAATACTGTATCTATGGACTCTTGCATTCTCTTTTGACTTATTAAAGAATTTCCTTTTTGCCACCTTTTCACTTATAAACCAACTACCTCTTAACCTTTACAAGTTTTGATCAAATGATGCATATGAGTGAGAGAGTGGGATACTTACATGTGGTCTTGATGCCATGCTACAGTTGTCAAAGATCAAAGGTGTTGTTGATGGTCATTCTTCTTCCTCCTCTGTTGTCTGCTGATGGTATTATCTTTTGCAGGTGTCTGTGACTGAAGATATGATGTTGTTGCTCCTGTTGTGGAGCTCTTGGATCTGATGTTTCTGTTGTTGTGGAGCTTCTAGATTTGATGTTGTTGTTGTTGTGGAGCTCCTGGATTTGATGTTACTGTTGCTGTGGAGCTCCTAGATTTGATGTTGTTGTTGCTGTGGAGCTCCTGGATTTGATGTTGTTGTTGCTATGGAGCTCTTGGATTTGATGTTGCTGTTGTTATTGTGGAGCTCCTGGATTTGATGATGTTGTTATTATGGAGCTCCTGGATTACCACTTGGCAATGTTTGGTGTCTCCCTTAGAATTTCTTGATCATGCTACTGGATGGTGCTATGAGGATGCTATAATGAATGGACAGAGGAATTAGGAGTGTATGTGGATGCATGGATGATGGTAATGGTTGAGGTGATTATGTTAGAAAGCATAATCTTCACCTGAATTGAAGCAATGAAGGGAAAAACAATAGAATTGATGGAGGGATGCATGGTAAGGAGTGGAGGAGATGAAATATATGTGAGGCAGGGTTCCCTTTAGATCTTCTCTTTGCTCCTTAGTTGTCTTTCTCACCCACCTGCACATAACAATTATTATTATTATATATTTTAAAACACCTAGGCTACCTCAGAGAGGTTTTCACCCTAGATATCTGCCATGGGTGCCTCAAGGAAGGTTTTCACCTAGGGATCTTCTTATCTTTTTCATTTTTCTCATCCTTGGGCCGCCTCATGAGGTTTTCAAACCAAATATGGGACTTAGGCACCTCATGGAGGTTTTCACCTGAATCCTTATTCTTTTTTCCTTTTTTCAGTGCCCTAATGAGGGAGGAGCTAGAACTTGCTCCACCATCATCACTATCTTATTGATATTGTCAATGAACTCTTGTTTTGATAAACGCCTCTTGTACATTTTCAATCGGTGTCCATTAACAAGAAATGAAATGGATTATTCATCTATAGTTATGATTTGCACTGAACCATTATCATGGCATCTTTCCACCACATAAGTTCTGAGCCATCTTGTCCTTAGCTTGCCCTCGAAGTATTTATACCTAGAATCATATAACAATGCCCAATATCCCTCTTGAAATTGCTTCTCCTTAATATGTTTTTCATGCCAAATCTTCCTCTGAAGCTCAATTATCTTTGTATGTAGGAGGGCATGCATTCTGAATTCATTCAAGCCATTCAAATGTAACAACCTTTCTTTTTGTGCATGACTGAGATCCAAATCTAGTTGGGTTACCATCCTCAATGTGTTATATTAAAACTCAATGGACAACAAAGCCTCTTTCCCATAGACCATCTCATAGGGTGTAAATCTAGTGGTGGTCTTCCACGCTGTATTATAGGCCCAAGTGACCTCAACTATTCTTTATGCCCAATCCTTCCTGTTGCTGCTCACTACCTTGGTTAAGATGTTCTCTAGTGCCTTGTTGGTCACCTCCACTTGCCCATTAGCTTGTGGATGATAAGGAGTGGAGGTCCTATGCTTGATTTTGTGATGGTTGAGCAATTCTTCAATCATGATGAAGGTAAATTGGCTGCCTTGGTCTATGACTAGCTCTCTAGGGTACCCAAATTTGTAGAATATATTCTCCCTTAGGAACTCAGCCACCTTTTCCTCTGTTGCTACCTTGATTGCCTTGGTTTCAACCCACTTAGTCAAATAATCAGTGCACACAATGATGTGTTGTTTTTGCTTTGAAGGAGGGTTGATAGACCCAATGAAGTCCATGCCCCACTTGTCAAATGGCTCGAAAGTCACTTCAGGCTATAGGGGAATTTCATCTCTTGGAGTAGTCTTTCCCATCCTCTAACATCGATCACACTGACTAATATACTTTTTCACATCCTGATGAAGAGTAGGTCAATAATAGCCTGCTTGCAACACTTTGAATGTTTTCCTCTTTGCTACAAAGTGACCTTCACAATGCCCATCATGATAGGTTAGAAGGATGTCAAAGAATTCCTCTTCCCTTACACGCCTTCTTAAGATTTGATCTCAGCCAAGTTTGAACAGATTGCCCCCAATCCAGGTGAAGGGGGTGTTTTTCCTGACTATCTTGCTCTTTTCTTTGGAGGGAAAGTTTGGTGGGAATTGTGTTGATACCAAATAGTTTGATATATCAGCAAACCATGGGGAGAGAACTAAAATAGCAAACAAATTCTCATCTGGTAACTGGTCATCCACCATTCCTTCTTCACCTGCAGGGAGATTCATCCTAGATAGAAAGTCAGCAACAACATTTTCCTTACCAGGTTTATCAACGATAGTTAGATCAAACTGTTGTAATAAAAGAAACCATCTTATTATTCTAGCATTCACATCTGGTTTGTTCATTAAATATTTGATTGCAGCATGATCAGTATGCACAAATGCTTGATAGTTTTTAATATAATGCCTAAATTTGTTTAATGCATGCACAACAACCAGGAGTTCCTTCTTTGTCACAGTATAATTTAGCTCAGCCTTTGACAGGTTCTTACTGATAAAATAGATGGCATAGAGCAATTTCTCCTCTTCCTAACCTAAGGCTGCTCCTATGGCTTTGTACGAGGCATCAACATGAATATGAAAAGGGAGGACCCAGTTTAGGCCTCTAAGGATTGGTGCAGTGTTTAACTTACCCTTTAGAATGTCTGAGGACTCTTGACATCTCTTTCACCATATAAACTCAGAATACATGGCCAACAACCCAAATAAAGGAGAGGCCACCTTGCTGAAGTCCTTCATGAACCTTCGGTAGTATCCAGCTAACCATAAGAAACTCCTAACATCTCTATGATTTTGTGGAGGTGGGACCCTTTGGATGATTGCTATTTTGTTTGGGTCCACCTGCAATCCTTGCTGAGATATTGAATGACCTAGCACAATCCCTTGAGTCATTAAGAATTCACATTTTTCTGGACTAAGAGATAGATTCATTTCAATGCATTTGTGTAATACTTTTCCTAGGTTAGTCAGGGCTTCTTGGAAATCACAACCATAAGGTGTAAAATCATCCATATAGGTTTCCACAGCATCATGTACTAATTCAGTAAAAATACTCAAGACTGCTCTCTGGAAAGTGGAAGGAGCATTGCATAGACCAAAAGGAAGGACCATATAGGAAAAATTACCCCAAGGACAGATGAATGTGCTCTTATCCTAGTCTTCTGGGTAGATTTGGATTTGGTTGTACCCACTGAATCCATCTAGGAAGGAAAAAAACATCTTCCATGCCAGGCCATCTAGCACTTGGTCAATGAAGGGTACGGGAAAATGATCCTTCTTTGTGGCTTTGCTCAACTCCCTATAATCAACACAAATCCTCCACTTACTATTTTTCTTGGGAACCAACACTAAAGGAGAGACCCACTCACTGTTTGAGATAGGGTAAATGAATCTTGCATCTAGTAATTTTTGCAGTTCTTCTTTGACTATGTCTTTAAGAGCCGGATTCATCATCCTTTGTGGTTTCCTGATTGGATTGCAACCTTCTTTGATGTATATGTGGTGAGCAGACAGCGAGGGGTGTATTCCCTTCATTTCCTTGTAACTCCAAGCGAAGGCTTCTAGGTGTTCTCTCAACATGTTGCATAGATTTTCCTCTTCTAAAGCAGAAAGAGATGGATTAATTTTCAAAGTTTTCTCTAGGAAAAATTCTATGATTTTTACACGGGGTGAGTTGGAATTGGCCAAGCATAAGTCAGTTGGATGATGGTTCTAGGTTTCCCTTACTTGTTATTTTAATGGTAGTGAACTAGGAGTTGGACTTTGGAGCAGGTGCTCAATTAAATAATCCTCATCTTGTTTTCCTCCTCCTATGGTTGATTCTAAAACATAAAGTTGGGCAGAATAAACCTCATATTCTTACTCCTCCTCCAACCATAAAGGTAAATCATGCTCTAGAGTAGGTTGAGCAAGAGGGTATAAGACTAACTGTTTGGACATATGCCCATTCTTGATGGTCATATTCCCAGCTCTTCAGCTAATGTAAGCATCAGTTGTGGCCAACAATGGCCTCCCAAGGATGAAAGGGTAACCAGTAAGCTTAGCCTTAGGCTGGAGAACTATGAAATCCACAGGGTACTCCCAGGAGTCAATGGAGACCATCACATCCTCCACAATTCCCTCATGGGTGACTATGGGACGGTATGCAAGTTGCAGAATTGTTGTGGTATTCCTTAATGACCCTTGGAGGTTGAGCTTGAGCATGGTGTCCTTGGTCATCACATTAATGGTAGCCCCTAGATCAATCAGAGTGTGTGGGACAATGGTGCCATTGATGTGCACATCTATTGTAGGGCTTCCAGGGTCCAAATATTTTGGACATATTACCTACCCCAACATTAAGTCAGACAAGTTCCCAATGACATTAATGATAGGGGCATCCCTTTTTCTTCTTCTTGGATGCTTGAAGCACTTCTCCTTAATCAACTTATTATAAATGGGAACATCTTTGATTGCATGGAGAAGGGGGATCTTTACACACAGATTTTTCAATTCTCCCAGAAGTTTAGTTTCTTCTGGGGTAGGCTAGAGTGGTTGGGCTAATCTCTCAGGAAAGGGTGGATTTAATTTAAGGTTGCTTTCCTCTCTTTCTTCCTCAACCTCCCTATGTGGAGAGGGAGGTTGGTTATTAGGGAGAATTCTCCTAGATCTTAGGTTGATCTCCTAGATTTCTACAACATAAGCTGGGTATGATGTCTCTCCACTGTAGACTTGTTGAGCCTGCCTATTGTTCAGGTTCGTATTTGGTTGGGCAGGAATTTGGGGTTGCTTAGGTGGAGCAAAGTGCAGGAGTTGTGGTTGGGTAGGTCGGGGAGGCAATAAGGCTGGAACATTGTTGAACTGGGGCCTCCACCCCTGGAGTGGTGTATTCCACTAAGGTTGTGGCTGAACATAAGGTTGAAATGATTGGCTAGCTCACTGGGAATGATATTGAGATGCATAGGACCAAGGAGGGGGTGTAGACCAGGAAGGATGAGCAGGGGGTCCCCGAGAAAGTATATTTGTGGTTTGGTTGGGGTTGTAATATGCATGGGATGACCCTTGCATACCCTGTTGGTATGGTCTAGGCCCAGGAGGTCTCCTTCATTTGATGTAGCAAAGATGCTTAATGACCCCTTCAGCTCCTTGATATACATCTTTGAGTCCAGATAAAGAAGGGCACTTGTCTGTGGAGTGGTTTTCTTCACAGACTGAGCAAATCTTAATACAGTTTAATGGACATTCAATTCTAGGATGCCTCCTAGTGCATCTAGGACAAAATATGGCCAAGGCTCTCTCTGCTTCCTCTTGCTTCCTTTTGATGTTCATGGTGTCTAATACAAGGCAAGGGTTTGTAGCATATCACTTTTGAAATCTTCCAGCATATTTCCAATTTCACCCTTGATAGATAAGTTGGAGGATGATGTACTGGCCATGTTGACTACCCCTACCCTTTTTCCTGGCTTCCCTAGAATGGTTTCTAAAGATAGTCTTAACATTCTCATAGGGTAATTGGTAGACATCTCCTCCTGCTATCATATGTAAGGTATCCACAAGATCCTCCCTTACTCCTCTAAGCAGGACCAACTTTAGTCACTCAGGGTCAAGTGTGCACCTGGCCCTTTTGTAACTGAGCTGGAATCTTTCTTCATAGTCTTCTAAGGATTCATCCTTGCCTATGGTCATCATGAAAATCTCTTCTTTAGTATCCTTTGACCTACAGTAGTCCCTATATTTGTTGTTAAAAATACGTTTCATCTGAGCCCAAGTTGTGATGCTATCTCCAGGTAAACCCATGAACCAACGCAATGCTGCATCATTGAGGGTAGATGGAAACAATTTTAACTTTTTCTCATCATCTGTATAGTCATAGGTTCAGCATATAACATCAAACTCAAATAGGAAAGTGTCAGGGTCCTCTGTGGTCAGCCCATGGAAATGAGGTAGAGCAGAGGGGCTTATATTCTTCATCTTAGTGTCCCCATTGGTTTCCCTGATGGGGAAGGCACTCTCAATTCTCTCTCTATATTTCCTGTCATTTTGGTTTCTAGTCATTGGTTCAGTAGGAATGGGTTCTTCCTCTTCTTATTCCCTTGTAGGTTCTTCAAATATGTAAGGTTTCTCACCTAAAGGTTCTTCCACTTCACAGTCACCAAAGAAGAGAGAAGGTTAACTGTTGGATGTAGTGGGGGTATTTGTCAAGAATTTCCCTAAACCTACGAGGCATGAAAGGAAATGTTTTTGGTTGGTTTTTGTAATATTTTATTTAAAGCTAGAAAGTACTTGTAGAATGGAAAGGAAAGAAGCTAATGACAAATGAAAGAAAGGAAGCTACTAAATTACTTTTGCAGAAATAAACTAATGGAAGAAAATTGAAGATTAGAAGTAGAAGAAAAGAAAGTTGGAGACTAGAAAATAGAAGAAACCAGTAATTACTTCTACTTAGACACCTCCCCAGCAATGGCTCCAAAAAGTGATGAGCCTAGGTATAGCAACAAGAATGTTGTAGCTCCTAGGGCTACCAGCTTTACTTATCAACCCGAGGTTCGTACAACTTGGAGCTGACATTGCTATATGCACAAGTAAAATTGAAGGTACTACATGTTGTCACTACTCATCTGGAAAGAGACCCCAGGGGTTCCAAGCCAGACTTCTATAGGGCCAGAAGAAGCTTAACTCTTTGATGGAATAAGAGAAAATCTATCCTAAGGGAGAGCTACTTCTATTGCAGTAATAAAGAAAACAACATGAAATGATAAACCATACCATAACCTAACTAACCATCCAAATAATAATGCTAAGTAGAATTGCTAAATTAACACTAATCTAATGTTGTTATCTAAGTTGCAGAGATAAAGAGCATCAAAACTAGACTAAGGTGTAAGCAAAGGAAACTAAGCTAAATCGGTTTTCAAGCAGAAGAGAAATTGGAGGTCGAAATCAATGAAAGGAGGACGTAAGGATGCAGTAGTGCATAGGGACCATTGGATTGATCAACGAACAGAAGATGGACAGTGGAGATCTTATTGTGGGGCTTAAGCGAATAAATGGATGAACGAGGTTAATGAACAGGATGAACGGCAGAGATTGTATTGTGAGGGATTAAGTGAATGGATGGACGAACAAGGTAACAAAGAAGATGAACGGCGAAGATCGTATCGCGAGGGATTAAGTGAGTGGATGGATGAACGAGGTTAACGAGAGATGAATGGTCGAGATTTAATCGCGGAGATTAAGTCAAGAGATGGACGGACGAGGTTAACAAGAGCAATGAATGGCTGAGATCTTATTATGTGGGAAGTCAATAGATGGATGGTGGAGATCGTATCGCGGGAAAAGGAAACATGTGGAAATGATGGAGCAGGTTTCTAAGGCAGTAAGTAGTTTCTTGTGTGCCCTCAAGGCAGTAAGTGGAATTCTGAAATTTCATGCAATTAGCCTTACTGTGCGACACGTAGCACAAGAAAACCACTTTTCTCACGTGCTCTCGGGCAGATAACGGTCGTGCAATAATCCATGTGAGATTGCGTGATAGCCATTAGATCGGGCGGGGCTGATCAACGATGGAGATCGGCCAAGCTAGTTGGTGATCGGGTGAAGTGATAGTTGTCAGATCAAGAGACAAATTGACGATGGAGATTAAAGCTCATAAATAAAGTGGTGGACTTCACGCGAGGTGGCAGTTGAATAAAACTAATGAATCATACAGTGGTTATGAAGGTTTGTTGTGGATCTGACGGTGAAGAAGCGATGCATGAGGAATGTGCTGGAGGTGGTTTTAAATGAAAACAACAGAGAAAACTAGTGCAGGTGAACAAATAACTGCATCAAACAGCGAACTCCCTAGCTCATGCGAGAACCAGAAACCTGTGTTTTTGGGGTTGCTGAAGGGTCCCTTCCTCAAGTCATGGTCCTAGAGGGAGGAGATGAGGCCGAGACACTTGTGCATAATCTGATAGTGATCTTTTTCCTCTAACTAAACTGTGAACTGAAAGAAGGCACAAATGGAAGTAAACTACAGCATAACCGATCTACTCTACACTACGGTAATGAAAATGCAACTACCTAAGCAAATAATCAGAAAAACCATGAATCCTACTTAAGCAAATGAACAGAACTAGGAAGCCTCTTATGCAAATAAACAGAACCAAAAAGATACCAAGCAAATAAACAATGAACAACCATGAATCTATTTAAGCAAATCAATAGAAATCTATGCTAACATATATGTACAATGAAGAGGAGCTTTGGCTACTCGGGTCGGGCCCTAACCCAAGAGCTTCAGCCTTCAAAGTTAACTCGTAGATGGCTTAAAACAGAACTCATTCTCATTATGAAAACCATGGATTACAGAACAAACTGTCACAAGTCTTACAGCTCAGAAATAAAGCAGATTTTTTACAATAGAAGTCTAAATACTAATGAGGTCTTAAGCCTCTATACTTATACATCCCATAAACTGGTTTATGTCACTTTCACTTACTCGGTTGTCTTCTAGTCTTCAAAGTGATGGTTGTTTTCACTCTGATGATGGAGGAATATTCAAATGGAGGGGTAGTAAATGAGGAGGATTTACCTCCTATAATTACTCTCCCTTGTCCCATTCGAGTTTTGACCAAGGTTTTTGCCATAGTTCCTTGCTTTTATCCTTTATGCCTACATTTTTCCTTGCTTTTATCCTTATTCCTGCATTACATGCACTTTAGACCACAAAGAAAAATATCAACTCTAACTCATCTCATAAAAAAAATATAATCAAAAGTCTGCAATAAGTTGTGAGAATAGTTGGTTTAACTAAGCTAGGAGGTGAATTAAGGACAATTAAGGCCCATATAATTACTCAATGATGAGGCTCATCACCCTGCGGAGAGTCAAGTGCAATGCATGAAGGTTCCAACACAAGAACGGAAAAGAAAGTGCGCCCCTTGGAAGCCTGTAATAGTACGCAACTTGAAAGGAACACACGAGTGGAATTACATCTCAAGCTAAGATGTGGAATAGTTCACAAGTTAAAGTGATGAGTTTATCCAACAACACGCATTCAACAAGATTCGTACAAATGCAAACAAAATATTCCATAAGCATATGTGTAAGTTAAATAATATAAATTGGCAAAACAATAAGAATAGTCCTACTATATTAACAACATACGCATGAAACCGTGTTGGCTCTTATTTTATTATTAAAAGTGAAAGTTCCATCCATACATACACCATTGACAACCAATAGCCCAAATAGCGGAACATTACAGTAAAGAACACCTGCTCCTCCAACGAAGTATACTCGCTCTACGCTATGGAGAAGCAAAGGCTCTTCAAAATACTCCTAGGAGCTTTCTAAGCCTAATCCTAGCCAGAAGCTTGGCTCCAAAAATCCCATTACATGAGTTATGAGGTTATCTTTATAACAAGAGGGGGTGATTCTTCAAATCTCCTTTGTGACCTTTGGACTACCCTCATGACTCTTCAACTTACTTACAAAATGACACATTACATTACATGTCTTCATATTCCAATTTTGACACTTGGAATTTCACTTATAACATAATTACAAATAATATTACGTTTTCCATTTCTACCCATATAAGAAAAAATATGATAGGGATAGCATAACAAGACACAACACTATGATTCTGGAGTTTGGGGGAAGTCCAGCTCGATGAATTCCACTTGTTACTTCTCAGTGACATATTGGTGCCAAGCTTGGTACTGTGTGATGGTGTCCCCAAACTACTTAACGGTGTCTTTCTGGAAGCAGACTCTAGCCTCCCTGGCATCTGGGCACGCTATCTTGGAACCTGTTTCCAACTCGTTTTGAAGCATGAGTAACATTACTTTTACTTTGACAGGACTACCAATGAATTTATGCATGTTGTGTGCACTTAGCTCCAAGTCTTCCCTTATGGTCTCTTGTCTTAGCTACTCCAAGTACTCTTTGACCTCCTGCCAAACTTGGTCCTTAGGTTTAGCTTTGGTGAGGGAACCTATTGATGGGATCTTGTGTGTTCTCACCAAGACATCCAAAATACTATACAACTGCACATATGAGGCTTGTGTTCTTCCAATGAATGAGGCGAGTTGCTTGTTGTTCTGAATCAACATTCGAACCTTCGCTTTCTCCAGCTTTGCTTGTGGCTTCATTTTCTTCACCAAGTCAAGCAGGGCCCCTTTGAACTGCATTGTCCACTCTTGTACATAGGCAATGGTAGAATGTATGTTTTTGAGAGTTTTAACAAACTCTTTCCTCTGCTGCCGCAGGCCATGCAAATAGACAACTGCCTTATGCAAGGTGACAAACTCGTCATAGAGCATCTACATGGTTTATCTAAGTGTTGATACTTCAACAAGTATCGTTGCTCTCATCTCCCCCAATGCGGAAAATGCATTATGTGCTACTGCTCAGAGTTGTTATGCCTCTTGCCTGGTAGCATGTAAGTTCTTTACCAGTTGCTCATTCTCGGCCATCAAATACTGAACATTTGATCTTGTTGCTCCTACATAGACCAAGTTGGCTTCGACAGTGGCAATTGGATGCTTCCTAGTATTTGACACTATCACCCTTTCTTTGATGAATGTAGGTTAAGGGTGGTCATTCAAAAAGTGCTTCCTTCACACTTGTAAAATTATCTTTTGGAACTCATTGAATGATAGATTGTACACATCCATGACCATATCATCATCAAGGAGAACAACATCTCCTTGCTAGCTTGGGCCTAGCTCTTCTGCTGGAGGTGGTGGAGACTAAGGGTTGACCTATGGTGCTATCGGCATTAGGTCAACATCTTCATGTTGTGACTCCTATTCCAACTCCATGTTTTTCATTTCAATAAATTGCTCAATCTGTCGAGCAAGCTATCGATCTTGCATCTATTCACCTTCATCCTCAGTTGTTGGTTGTTGCAGTTATTCAACCTGTTTCGGCATTGTTTCCTCTATCATTGTGCCTTTCCTTTGTTCTTCTTCCTACTTCTTCACTTCTCATTCTCTCCTCCTCAAATCTTCTTCTTCCTTCAACTTCTTCTCTGTTTCCTATAGCTTCAGTTCTGCTTCTTACAACCTCTTATTTTCTCTCTCCCTTTGCTCTACTCTTTGCATCCTTTGCTTCCTCTTTGCTTTCGCTGCCAAAGATACCTTCACAATAAGAGGATTTTATTTCATTTTGCAGCTTTCTTTACCTTTGGACTATCATCAATCTTCCTCTTTCCTTTGCCCTACAAGAGATTATTGTCTTTTATTGTTGTTGCTTTTGGAATTGTTGTTGTCTGTGGGGAAACCTTTAACGTCCTTGCTATACTGACTGGCTCATTGAGTCTAGAGGAATGATAGCAATATCTCCTAGGATCCTCGTCTATCTAATGAAATTCCCCACTGATCCACGAAAAGTAAACTCTAATACAGTGGTCCTTGCAAATACTGTGGGGATCATACGGAATAAAGTCCTTAGTGTCGAATTCGAATTTCACTATCTACTTAGCCTCGACATCTGCGATTTTCAAGTTATTTATCTCATATAATATGATCTGCAAAAGAAGAGTGGGCCATGGTGCTTTCTTCTTCCCATGTAGAGTTGTTGATAACCCTGCAGCGAGATGGTATGATACTTCTTGCATGATCAATTTGTCAATGGCATATGTTGGTAAGACATGCAGAGGCTTCTCTCCGCCAAACACTCTGTTGGAGGTGCCACCTATTGAGGCATACTAATCTGCAATGCCTACTATCACCTCCATTGCTTCTCGGGACATGCAAGGTGGATACTGTTCAAATATAAGCTTGTATAGTGGGATGATAAAGTGGTTAGTTAGTTGTGCTATTACTCCTCAATAAATTCATTTTGAAAGCAACTTGCAATATATGTTCACGACAATCTCTTGTGGTGTCCATCTCAAGTTCATGCCATGGAATTGTTGTTGCACACAAATTACATCCAGTAAATATGAAGACATATAGAACCTTGCTCACTCATCCTTGTTCGGATTCCAAGCTTGTGCTACATGGACCTCCAATTGTTGAGTCAACAAATCCAACCAGTTAAATGGCCTCTAATCATTCATCAACTAATCTAATAAGACTTCCCACCCTTCAGAAAAGGTGTTAGGTCCTTATAATACTAGTGTAACCCCTTATTGTTGTTAGCGCAACCCCCTTATTATACTATCGTGCCCATGTAGTCACCATATTGTTATTATTGTGCCCCATAGAAGCCCACTATTGTTATTGTTGTGCCCTTACATTATTGTTGTTATGTCGGCTCTGATTATATTATGACCCCTTAGACTCCTATAAATAGAAGGGAGGTCTTGTCATTTGTATCATCCAATAATTGTTCATTTGTGTAACGTAAAGGAGGTTTCCCCCTCAAATAGGCTGAGTTTTAAGTCGTTGATCTATATTTTCTATCCTTTTGTGAGTTGGTTCCATAGCATTTGGCATTAGAGCTTTGGATTCTAGGGTTTCGCTGCTCCAAATAGGTCATCATGGCATGTTCGCTATAACTTTTTCTCTACGAAGTTTCAGAAGCTAAAAAAAAACCTATTTGAGCTGAAATCTTTCTAAAACTTGGGTCCAAATTTCAGATCTTGCTCGTTATATTTTTGGAGATATGATCTGAAGAAGTTAAGGTTTTTGCAAGCTCTAGAATTCCATCTCAAACAGGTCATCATGGAATTTTCGCTATAATTTGTTTTCTATGAAGGTTTAGACTCTGAAATTAAAACCCATTTGAGCAGAAATATTGGTGAAGCTCAGGCCCAAATTTAAGATCTTGTTTCTCTATATTGTTGGCGATACGGTCCAAGGAATTTAGGGTTTTTGCAGACTCCCGAATTACATTCCAAACTAGTGACCTTGGGAAAATCGTCATAACTTTCTCTTTGAGCATTAGATTGAAATTTCGTAAGAAGTTATAGAAATAGGACATATTGTACTTTTTTGCGTATTTTTTCAAGTTGGAAGGTTGAAACAGTGACACGTGGAAGGTTGTAGAATTTCGCTCTCCTGAACCAATCTATAATGAGGTCATCGTAGGAGATTTGGCATAACTCTTTATTGAAGAATTCAATATTGATCAGAGTGGTGGCATTGGAAAGAGGACACAAAGGGGTACCGCAGGTCGCAATTTCAGACCTTGGAGATTTGAAATTGTAGAGACACAATAGATTCAAGATCGATATCCTAAAAGCAAGAAAAATTATGACTCAAATCAAGAAAATAGAAACACCTATTAAGAAAAATTGGATGGATGATTTGAACAATGAGATCGAAGCTAAGATAAATAGTTTTATATGTGCCATGGAAGTAGATTTGAAGAAAGGCATGGAAGATTTGAAGAAATACATCGAAGTTTTGAAGGAAGGTGGGACAAAGATGCTACAAGAAAGGCCTCCTAATGACGAAAAAGTAGTAAAGGAACTCATGATGAGAAAAAAAAAATGTTAATCATGATTTCATAGAATCTAACATTGGATTGAAGACCCACCATATTCCAAAGATCGATATGAGGAAGTTTGATGGCAAGGATCCCATAACATGGATACTTCAGATGGAGATATATTTTGATCTACATGATGTACAATTGTTACAAAAGGTATGTATTGCATCTTTATATTTAGAATCGAATCAATTTTTATGGTATAAAGGGTTGTGTTCTTTTAAACCACTTGTCACTTGGTCAATTTTCACGGAGGAAATGATAGCACACTATGAGGATACAAATAGAAACACCTTCTTTAGCCAATTGATAAATATCAAACAAAATGGGAGAGCACATTGAGGACTTCCAAAAATTGAATATAAGGGTAAATGATATTCCAAAGAAGCCAAGGATTGATGTCTTCATAGGGACTTTAAAGGATAACATTCAACATGAGGTTCGTCTTTGGGAACCTGATTCATTGGAGAAGGCATTTAGGTTGGCAAGGAAAATTGAAAGTGAAATTATGGAAACAAGGAATCCTACCAGTTACAACTATAAATATGGAAGTGTTTTTGCTCCTATCCTTCCACAACCTACAAGGTTTACACCACAACAATTGGAAGAAAAAAGAGAAAAATGGATTTGTTACATTTGTGATAGAAAATACACTAAAGGTCATAAGTGTGCTGAGAAGAAATATTTTACATATATTGTGAAGAGGAGGAAGAAAATGATCAAGAAACATCAAAAGAAGAGGATATACACTAGGAACCAAACCTAGAGAAAGAAGAAATGAATCCGATCATATCTTGTAAATAATTGGATAGAATTACCACTCCCGAAATGCTCAAGATAGAAGGACATATCAAGAAGAAAAAGGTTCATGAAGTGAAAGATCACATCAAGCATCAATAAATGGATCTGAACATATCTTGTAATGCATTGGAAAGAATTAACACTCCTCAAACTCTCAATATAAAAGGACATATCAAGAATAAAAAGGTTCAAGCAATGAATGATCGCATCGAGCAACAACAACAAGTTCCCCAACTTTTAAAGGATAGCCCCACTTTGGTGAAGAATAGAATGAAACAACAAGCAGATCAACATCGCAGCAAAACAAGTTTTGATGTAGGTGATTGTGTATTGCTACAACTAAAACCATACAAAAAAATTTCCCTCAAGCAAGCTAAGAAGGATAATAAATTATCATCAAAGTATTATGGTCCATATAAGGTGTTACAAAAGATTGGTACTACCGCAAACAAATTGGAGCTTCTTGCGTCTTCTCGAGTGCACCCAGTTTTCCATGTTTCATGCTTAAAGAAGGTTATAGGTGAGAATATCGCAGCTCAAACAATATTGTCAGAACTTTACAAGGAAGGAAAAATCATATTTGAGCCGGAAGCAGTCACAAAAACAAGAAATTCACCACTATGGAATCGATCAATTTTAGAGTATCTCATCAAGTGGAAGAACTTACCCGCTGAAGATTCCACATGGGAGGATGAGAATTTTATCCAAAAGCATCTAGAACTACTCAAGCGTTAAGGACAACACTTTTTGAAGGAGAGGGGCATGTTAGGGCCCTATATTACTAGTGTAACCCCTTATTGTTATTAGTGCAACCCCCTTATTATATTGTTGTGCCCATGTAGTCCCCATATTGTTATTATTGTGCCCCATAGAAGCCCATTGTTGTTATTGTTGTGCCCTTACATTATTATTGTTATGTCAGCTCTAATTATATTATGACCCCTTAGACTCCTATATATAGAAGGGAGGTCTTGTCATTTGCATCATCCAAGAATTGTTCATTTGTGTAATGTAAAGGATTTTGCCCCCTCGAATAGGTTGAGTTTTAAGTCGTTGATCTATCTTTTCTATATTTTTGTGAGCTGGTTTCATAACAAAAGGTTTATGTGCTCTCTTGATCATAGAACCTACAATAGAATATAATCAAGAGCTGGTAAGCCTTCTCGAGGGAATTTGTCTTGTACACATGGGTGGGTGTCTTTCGAAACTTTGATGGCTCTTTCATCTAGCATTTGACAATGTCTCTTGTGTTCACGCAGTTTTGGGTGGCATAGAAGAGTGATTCCATGTGCTTTACTATCTTGGGCAAGTGATACATCTATTGAAAGTCTTCTGCCCTTAAGGTGGAAAGATTTTTCTCACTAGAACTCCTCAATATCATAGTTTGTTCATCTGTATGTGAGACAATCCAGTTGATGATGTCCACACATGGAAAGACGGGATACCTACATGCAATCTTGTATAGCCTTGACTGTCGGATGCTAAGATAAACCTGTCAGTCCTCTAAGTCTACCTCAAAGTCATTTGCAAAAGTGTCTTTAACTTGTTTTCATGTCAATGTTGATCCCTTCTCTATAAACAACCGAGTATCTGCATATATTGGTAATCAACTAATGTTTGCTCAATTTCTTCCCCAATGCTGCTCTCGATGGTTTCCTTTGATGCAACTCTCTTAGATGCCATGGTAACAGTGATTTCTAGAGAGGTGCTCAACAATTGTTGTACCTGTGGAATAGAGAGGACACTCATGGAAAGCAAATGTTAGTTTAAACATAAAAAAATAAATTAAAAAATAAATTAATTAATTAATTAATTAAATTAAATTAAATAAATAAAAATAAAATAAAATAAATAATAATAATAATAATAAAATAAAAATAAAAAACTCAAAAGGCAAGTCCAAAGCAAACCAGGCACTGGATGGGGAGGATTGCACAATTTTTCCTAACAGGGGGGATTGGATGCATGTGGGAACTGTGCACTACATAGTCCTAGTAGCCAAGGTGGAAACTAATTGATTGAAATTGCGCAATGTGCAACTCGGCCTGAGAAAAGGCCTGGGAGAGACTGCACATTGCGCAATCTCAGTGGCCAGGCTGAAATGTTGGTTCCTGGAACTATGCAATGCATAGTTGGATCCAGCTTAGACTGTGCATTGTGCAATTTCAGAGGCCAAGCTTGTGGCTTGAGCCTCCAGATTATGTAGTGCCAGTTGTGCAAAGTGAGATTTGACCAAGAGAAACCCATATATTTCCAAGGAAAGTGTAAAAAACAAGTAGATCTGAGAGATAGTATGAAGCTAAGTGTAGATATGAATAAGTGTAGATGAATGCATATGAATCAAGTGCAACAATTGATCAAATGGAAGGAAAATGAAGTAAGTGAGGAGAGTCATCACAACGACGACCATTGGTGCAAAAACAAGAAAACTAATGCGACACTTGGGAAAGGAAATATATAACTTGAAACAACACTTCTACAAGTTAAAACACCAACAACCATGAAGAGAAACAAGTGAAACAACACTCACACAAGCCAAACGACAAAAAACGATAGAAAAAGCGACAAAAGACGACAAAAGAAAAACTCACCTGGAAAAGTGACGACGATTGCACCGAAGGCTCTTTATCTCCTCAGGAATGCTAGATATCCAAGATCAAATGTGAAAATGAGCTCTATAAACTTTGATTAAATAGATGGGTAAATTAGGGCTTATGACACATATGCCTAAAATCAAGGAAAAGTCGACACTTAGCATACGTTTCTAAAAATAACGCCAAGTGCCTGATACTAAAATAAATCTCTATTTTTTAGGAATGATTTTTTTCTACTTGATTTTTGCTTTTTCTGGTGAAACTTGCTATTCACACCGCCAGGAAAGACTGCGCAGTTCCGAGGAACTGGGCAACTTTCCAGCTCAGTGAACTACGCAGTTTCTGAGCTCGGTGAGGGTTGCACAATTTATGGGCTCAATGCTAGGCTTCCTCCTCAATGCTGTGCATTTTCTGTGCTTAAGGCTCAAATTTCCATTATCAAGGTTGGTTTCCCTCAAGGATTGTGCAGTTTCTGAGGGAAAGCCCATAACTTTTATGGGACCAAGTTAGGAGATCCGATTGTGAGTTAGAAAATCAACTAAGTAAGCAAACACAAGCCAAAATGAAAAGATGACTCTCAGATGAAGCATGAATACCTGGATCAGTGAGAGATGAGTTGTTGTGGTTAAGAAGGAAGGCTCCAAAATCGAAGCATGGGCAAAATTTTGGAGGGTTGGTGTAGACGCTACAATAGGTACTTGATATCATCCTCCATCCATCATATCACCTTTGAAAGGTACTATAAAGGCTCAAGAAATAGAGGACCACATACAACACCAACAAGAGGTTGTCAAACTATTGAAGGACAACTTGGTTATGGCACAAAATAGGATGACACAACAAGCAAATCAATACTGTAGTGAAATGGAATTTTAAGTGGGGGGTCGAATATTTGTGAGACTACAACCATAATAACAAATGTCCCTCAAGAAACAAAAGAAGGATGATAAATTAGCTCTGAGGCATTATGGCCTCTATAAGGTGTTGTAAAGGATTGGAAGTATTCTTACAAATCGGAGTTGCCTCCATCTTCACGTGTACATCCAATCTTCCATATTTCTTGTTTAAAGAAGGTAATTGACGATAAGATCGAAGCACAAACTATTCTAACAGATATTAATGAAGAAGGGAAAATAATACTAGAACGAAAAGCATTTATTGAAACAAGGACTAAGCAATTGAGAAACTGATTAATTCCTTATTATCTCATTAAATGTAAAGCACTACAAGTGGAAAAAGCGACATGGGAAGATGAGTTCTTCATGCAAAAACACCCACATATGGTCAAGTGTTGAGGATAACGTTTCTTTGATGGGTAGGGACATGTTAAGACCTATATAAGCCTCATGTAAACCCAAAAAAAAATCTTATTAAGGCCTAGATATTAAGTTATTAGATTTCTATTGTTATAATATTATGTAGGCTATAACCCCTCATGGTCTCATTTTATTATAATTGTACCCCTTGTCTCCTATACATATACTAAGGAGACCTAGCCTTAGGATCATCAAATATTGTCTTATTCATTGTATTTGTTATAAAAGGATGTTTCCCCTCGAAGTGGATTGCAATTATTGGTTTCTTATCATTTTTAAGGCATAAGGATCATAACAAAGTGGACTAGAAAATTAGAAATCATCTAATTGTGTGCATGAGAGGAGAAGAATAAATAAAATAAAGATTTTATTTTTTAAAAGAAATGAATCTAGAAAGTGAATAGATAAACAAAGATTTTATTTATTCAATTATAACTGACTTAGTTAATTAATTAATTAATTAAAATAGTTATTTAATTATAAGAGAGTAGAATAAGAAGAATTGAATAAATAATAAAATTATTTTATTAATGAGGAAAAATAAACAAGATTAAAAGATATTTTTTAATTATTATGTGTAAGAATTAATTAATTAAATAACAAGAATCATCTAATTAATGTTTGAAAGAATTTAAAGTAATTAAATAATTAAAAATTATTTAGTTATTATGGAAGCAAGAAATTATGTTTAAGAGACGGAAGAAATTGCATTAGTTAATCTTCGATGTCTACAACAAGAGCATGAGATCAATGTGGTGATGCAATGAGGTAAACCATTGGACACCAATCCACAATGCCATACCCCTTCTAAAGCTACATTGAGACAATGGATACAAGTTATATGGCTAGTCATAGGATGTGTAAACTACCTTGTCAACACCGATCTCAGTTTCTAAAAGCACCCAAGAGATAGAGGTAGTGCCATGCGCACTTAATTTGGTATGGGGTTTTTAGACCCTTGGGGAGGATTATTCCCTTTCCACTCTAAACACCCAATTACCCTCTGATCAAGCTAGGGTAACTCACCACCATTGGATTGCATAGTGTTGAGAAAACTAGGGTAACTAGATAAGGTGATTTCTCATACTTTGATCACTCCTTGTGATGTATTTTAAACTTAACTTGATTAACTTCTTCTTTCACTTATTATTATTATGTTCTTATAATCAAACAACTACAAACCATTAATAAAAATGAGACAAGAGGACACAAGATATAGGCTATCAACCAAGGCAAAAACCTCTCTTCTTAAGAGGAAAACCCACAATAACTATTCTCTTCTTATAGAACTTCAAATGATGAATCCCAAGATCTATAACCCTTAACCAAGATCCCTCCAAGCCCAAGTCAAGCTTCTCCTTTGAAGAAATTTATTTTGGAAAATTCAACCCAAGTCAATCCAGCTTCACAACCGCTGCAATTATCTGCTTCGACCTCAACTTCAGACCTGCAACTAGAATTGCAATTTTCGGCTCCTGCATAAACCATAGTTTATGCATGTGTGGGAGAATATGGTGTTTTTACCCTATTTTTCTCCTTCCCTTGGGATGGCTTCTTCTCCTAAGAAACTTGGCTTGCAATGGAGACTTCCTTAGATACAAACCTTAGCTTCCTTTTGTGAATGTAATTCAGTACTTTTGCAGCAAAAAGTAGCCCTAAATGTCTCGCATGTGTGAGGTATAAGTGGCCCAAAATAGTCCCAAACTTTTGGTATTCTGTCTTCTTCTCTTTGCTATCTAAGAGGCTCTTTGTTCTTCCTTTTTCACACTTCTTTCTTTCTCTTGGATGCTTGATCAATGCTCTCAGAAATGAGGTCGAATGTTCTTATATATAGGTTTCCTTGGGTGCCATAATAGGTCAACTTGTCCTTCTAGATAGGTCGACTTTCTCCTTTGAAGGTCGACTTGTTCTTTGCAATATGATGAGGTCTTGGAGGGTATTTTTACTCAAATGATTTTTATTTATGATATGTAACATGCCCAAGAGGGTCTTCCATATATGATAATGCCTCAATTAACTTGTAGACACAATGACAAGCCCTAGAAGCACTCAATGGGTGTTTGACCTATAGAAAAAATAACCTTGAGCATGAAACTCATGCCTCAAGAATAACAATAATAATTTTATTTTTCTGTTTACATCAAATAGATAAAATCATGATTACATATGTCATTATGAAGATCGAACCTAGTTACATATTTCAACACTCCCTCTTAACTAGGGAGGTATTCATAATCCATATAAGGTACTTGGACATTCTTGAACTAAAGAAATCTCATAAGGAGAATTAGATTGGTAAGTCATCTCATAAGCTACTTCCTTACCTTATGTCAGAGCATCTCATCATACCAACCAACATTGTCACATAGCAAGGTCTTGACTAACAATTCTATTTCTCCAAAAGATCAAAGTACAACGATGACGAGACCAATGAATGATAGACACCATAATAATCGTCTCTCAAGTCACATACCCCACTCGGGTGTTCATAGGGTATGTCCTTTTAGGACAATTCCTACCTTGGAATAATAAATCCTTAGCCAATCCTACATTCTTTCTTCACAACATGAAGACAAGAATGATGTGTCTATCTTTCCCTCTCAACTAGGGAGGATATAATCATTCCTACAAAAGGAATATACCCAAGCTCCCTCTTAAACATGGACTTGTTTTTAAGTTCACTCTTAACGAGGGACTTGTTTCCAACATCATCTCTCTACTCTTTGGTGGAGATCATGGTACTATTAGTTGCTTCTAGGGATCCTCCTTTCGATGCCATGAACTTCATCTTATTCATTATGGAGCCTTTATCTTCTAGTTTTTCTTGTAGGGCATCGGTCATCCATCAATTTCCTTCAATGAACCGTAGGGTAGAACCAATAGTCATGTCATCCTTCTCTTCATCAGAAAGTGATATTCTAGTCACATTTGGCTTTTCTTCATATAGATACCTCTTCTAAGTCATGTTTCTTCCTGGGTCTTCCATCCATTCCCATGAGTGCGACTTGTAGGTGATCCAGGTGGATGTTGGTGGCCACCCACCTATCCCATTTGGACCCCCGCAACTCTCTTTCAATTTTTCAGTTTCCTTAATTGTAGCACAACTTACTATTTTTAGCAGTTTTTCGGGTCCTGAACTTCCGGAGCCGTTTTGAGGCCCTAAACGACGTTTTCTTGAGGAATCTGAGGGCAACATCGGTCCAATGTTTCCCTTTCCAACAATGATAGTGCTTGAATAGATCTTTCTAATGAGCTATTGTACGCGTCAAACGGAGATCATATGCTAAAGTTACAACCCCGGGAAGTTGATGTACCAACTTACCCCCAAACAGGGCCCACAGTGGCGTTTCATCTTCTAAGGGTCGGTTTTGGAATGTGAAGTGTTTTCCATTGTTTCTCAATAATAAATAGGCCTTCGAGCCTCATTGTAACACAAGTTCGGAACAGTTCAGAGACATGTAGCCGCACATCTCTTCTCAGAGATAAGCTACCATCGTCCTAGCTGGTTTATTTCCAATTCTGGTTGTAAGCATATTTCGGTATTTCCATTATGAAATGAAGCATTATTTCCGCTGCATCTTTATGTATATGGTTATCTCTGTATTTTATTGCGTTCCTGTTTAAATCCGAATCACCTTACCCCTTTGCCCCCACCTTGGGTCACGCCTAGAATGATGTCTCGGAGGTTGAAGCAGTTAAAAGAAAAAGTGAAAAGCATAAGTGGCCACATTTAATAGGAAATTGTACCTCAAAATGCAAAAGATAGTCGGGACAAAAATAATTAGCATGTGGGCAAACGCTGACACATGAGCTCTGCCCCATCCATGGCCATCACCCTGGCTCCATAGGCCCTAGATGACTCTCCTCTATCATTCAGAAACCCATGATTGTCCCAAACCCTGGAGGGCAATGAACCACCCTACCTCAAAGGGGGTAATCACTGCTATATTATACACATCATGCTCTTGTCCTTTGACCCTCGAGCAGTTAACTGAAAAAATTCATAAAAGGCAAAAGGCATATAAAAAAGGGTGGAAAAATCAAGGTCGGGGCACCTCATGTACCATGATTGCTCCCTCCTATACATTATATACCCAGGTGTGGGCTTCCCCTTATCCAACAACCCCTACACCCCATGATGTGGCCTAGGGCTACCCCTCTCATTCACTATTCCATCTCACCTATTTGTTACTTTCCACCCTGATTATAAGGATGTACGTTGGACATACTATCCCCTCTAAGGGCTGAAACCACTTAATAAGGTCTTTGGCTAACCCCCTTTGGAGTTTGGAGACATTAGCACATCTCAAAGTCCACTACGGAAGGGCATGCCATTATGAAATGACCACTTTGTTATCCACGGTTTATAAGCTCCTTTACCTGATTATTTTAATGACTGATTGTATTGGAAGCCTAGGGGACACATTGGATCTTATGCAGGATTGTAGGTGGCTTCCATTTGGGTTTGGTTTCCTTATATGGGATCCTGACCCCTAGAGGTCCACATTGGCACATGTAGGGTGTGCATAGATAGCCATGGGCTTGCACAACAACAGACAACACTCCACAGATCTTCAGGGATGTTCAAAGACTAATAGCGATCCACTTTTGGGATGATGGTGACATGATTGGTACCCTATGCCCACAGGAGCCCCACAGTCTTGGCAGGTATCCCAACACTTGTACGATGTCATGGCAACATTCATTCCACCCCTTGGACCATTGCAGAGGATCTACATACATCTCTGATTCATATGGAGACCCATGTGGTCATTGATGTGCCCTCAGACCCATTGAGAGCACCACAGGTCCACTACTTGGAGAACAAGGGGCCACCCCTTTGTCCATCATATTCTGAGGAATTTATTCCTCAATATGGCATTTTAGGATGTTATTGAGCCTTTGGAGGGCCCTACGACATGCATACATCATTATTTGGCCCCTTGTGAGGCTTGTTTTTACATTATGAGCTAGTATGGTGGGCTTGTCACCATTAGGAGTTATTATTTGCACATTATTTTATCTTTAGGGGCCCATAGGCAAATTCGAACTCCTTAGGAGGCTATATATTGATATTAGATACATTCATTTGTATCATCACTTGACTTGGGATCTCTCTAGCCTCAAAGAATTTTCGCATATTTTCCTTGGAGGATATTTTTTGGAGATGGATGAATTTTGATGTATGGATTTGGGCTATTTCTCTTATCTTGGAGCTTTGTTATGCAAATGAATAGCTGGTTGGATATACTCTATAACGTAAGTGTTTTTTATTGTTGTTATTCTTGTTGTTGCATATTGCTAAAATTAGGGCTAGTTGTTGCATTATTGTAATGTGGAATTGAGCTATGTTTTAGTTATTAAATGTATGGCTAATGTTATATGAATGAAATGTCCTAGAGATTATTTATCTTGAAAAGCTTGCACCACTTTAAAGTAAAAATGCTTGAAAGTCGTTTTTCTTTTCTTACTATCTACATTGGATGAAGTTGACTTTCTGGGCCTCCTTGACCAAGAATCCAAGTTTTTACTCATTACCATCCTTGACTCCATATCCCTAAGTGAATTAGACACTTGTTCCATAAAAGGGTGATCATCTCAACCTTCATTTTACCTTTTTTCGCCTTTTTCCCAAGTCTAGCCCCATTAGATCACTTAGGGCATCAATTTCCCAACAATTGGACCAAGGAAAAATTTCGATCTCCTTTAGGCTACTGCGCTGGTGGGTCCCCTCCCTCTCCAAATTTAAGGCCATTTTGATGGTGGAATCCCCGAGAATCCCTAGCCCTAGCTATAGGACCGAATTTTGCCTAGGTATCCCCAAGGCTAGACCTTAATAGGATCAATTCAACCTTTTGAAGTGAATATTCTTGTTTGGTCCTTTTCCTTCGCTTTGTCTAGGATAGGAACATCATTGGTTGCTATATTCCATCCCCGAACTTGGGCTTGGGCCACTTGACCCTGTGTGGCCCCACTTCTCATTAAAGACTATTTGTCAAAGACCACTTGAGAATCCAAGTTTCCAAGGATTATAGGGATTGAGAGACTCCTTTATAAGCCTATTCTTTCTCCTTCCACTCTCCAATCCTCACCCCTTACCCCTGGTGGACCAAGTCCCTTGCTTAAAGAGCAAGGAAGTTCCATTTTTCATTCTATCCCTGGGAAAGGGTTTTCAGGGTCACTCCTCACCTATCCATTGACATCTACTTTACAAAGTGATCCCTACACTACCGAGACTCCTCCCATCGCTGAAAGTCCGTAAAGAGCAGGGAGACTTAGCTGTGGTGATAGTGGATTAAGCCTCCACCGTTGCCCTTGACCTAACAGTTTCCCTCTTAAGAACCCCTTTTAGGTTCCTTGCTGGTTTGAGTGGTAACAATGCCCTAGCTAGGCCATCTAAGGCTAGGGCCAAAAATTTGTGAAGAAGTTAAAGATGAAGTTTTAGGGTGATCACCAGGGACAAGGATTAGTGCCTAGCCGATTGGGATGAATGGAGTCACGATAAATTTGATTTTGAGATTTTCACTATATCAAGGAGTCCTTCTTCTAGCTTTGCTAGCCTAGAGAGGCACTAGTTAGGTTGTTAGTTTTTGTAGCATTGAATGTGTTCTAGTCAGGAAACTTGGTGGAGAGGCTAGAATACATGAGATCTCCAAAACCCATAAATCATTTCTGGAAATTTCACCTAGCTATGACTTAATTAGATTATTAACCTATTTTTTAATGTTTCTTAAGTCTAAACTTAGGAAAACTAGTTAATTAATCAAAATTAATTAAGCCATGGTGAGAATAATCTAGAAACTCACACAGATTGACTGGGAAATAGTCCTAGCCCTTGATTAAGTTTTAATTTTGGCTGTTGGTGTTGATTTTTGGTAGCATCGGATGTGCTTTAGCCTTGAAATTTGGAGGAGAGGCTAAGGCACATGAGATCTCAAAGATCCATAAATCGTTTTGGAAATTCCATCTGGATGAGGAGATATTAAGGTAATTAATATTTTGAATGGGGTTCCTAAGTCTAAACTTAAGAAAATTAAAATATTAATGGGTATTAATATAAAACTGGGTGAGAAGCTTCTAAGAGACGAGGATCAAGTCTGTTTTCATCTTAGCCGTTGATTAGGGACTTAATCTCGGCCGTTGAATCATCAACAAGAAAAGTATAAGAGAAGACTTGAGGGTCCTTTGGAGATACATCGGCATCTACTCAGTATCTCAAGGAAATTCGATTCTCAAGGAAGAGGAGATTGATTTTAGAGGGAGTTGCAGGGTGGAGGAAGAGGAGGGCTTCAACAACAGGCAGTGATTGAGGAGGAGGTGATGCAGGGGCAGTGGAAGACAGTGTAGAATGAGAGACACAGTCCAGAGGAGAGACGCAGGGCCTATGTAGACTGACACAAAGGGACACAGAGCCACTTAGAGCCATGTTGGGTCAATCTGAGTGACGTAGGGGTGACGTAGAAGTGGGAGCAGGGTCTCCAAAGTGTTAGATCGTCTCAAAGGGAAAGTTTCTCTGTAAAATCATTCCTTGTAAAAGCAATTGCTGCTGAAGATTAATAAAGCCCTCATCTGCTGCACCAGTTTTCCCGCATTAGGTTTTTCTAGGGACAATTGTCCAAAAATAACTGTGTCGATGTGATTGATTCTTGTGCATGTATTTTTCTCTGGGTAATTGTGTGATAACTGAAGTAGAATTTATTTTAATATTTGCTGAAGGAATTCGTAAATAACTTATTGAGAATAATAAGTAGATGAAATAAATCAGTTGTTGCAGTGATAGAATTTCAGTTTAGAAATTTTCACATGGTATCAGAGTAGAGATCCGACAACAGGAAAGGAAAATCGATTATGGGTCTAGAGCATGATGCAGAGGCATCCACTTAAGGGGACTCGTGCAGATTTCCAGAAGAATGCACAAGGGACAAATATTTGATGTTAGCTTCCAGATTGGAAGAAGAAGCCGCTTGCCTTGCAAGCTTTGCCTCCTCGAAGGTTTGATATATAGACAATGGAGCTTCCTGGCATATGACAGAAATCCGAGAATGTTCTTTAGATTATCAGGAAGAAAGAATGAATTTTCAAATCACCATGGGGAATAAGGCAAAGTGTACTCCAGTAGGAAAAGGTACCATAGTTTTTCAAACTGAAGCAGGAGAGTGACTTCGGGAAACTAATGTGTTGCATGTGCTGGGATTGGGGATGAACTTAGTTTCCATATCTCAACTTCAAAACAAGGGCTATGACATTTTCTTCATTAAGGAGAAAGTATATGCCAAACACCCAAGTTGGAAAAAGAAGGCCCAGATTGGAATAAGAAGTAACAGGTTGTACAGGTTACAACTAGAATCACCAATGGCATTGATAGGCAGTAATGGAGACAAAGAATTGAATGAGCTATGGCACAAGAGGATGGGACACTTACACCATGGGGCTCTGATAATTTGTATAAGGAGTTCCAGAACTAAATACTGAACGAGATGGTGTATGCAGAGGGTACGCTCTGGGCAAGTATGCAAAAGTTGCGTTTTCTAGAAGTAACAATAGGGCGAAGAGTGTGCTAGGATTGATACACTTAGACATTTGCAGACCGATGTCCACAAAAGCTCTTAGTGGTGCCGAGTACTTCGCCACCTTCACTGATGATCATTCCAGGAAGACTTGGATCTACTTTTTGAAAACCAAGTATGAGGTTTTCGGTCAATTCAAAGAGTTCAAGGCTCTAGTGGAGAATCTGACAGGAAAGAAGATAAAAGTGTTGCACTCGGACAATGGTGGAGAGTATGTTGACGAGGACTTCACCGATTTTTACGCGAAGGAAGGGATTAGAAGAGAGTGGACAACTCCCTACAATCCAAAGCAGAATGGAGTAGCAGAAAGGAAAAACAAGACTATTGTGGAAGCAGAATGGGGTAGTAGAAAGGAAAAACATGACTATTGTGGAAGCAGCTAGGGCATTGCTGTATGATTTGGATATGCCTAAATACTTGTGGGCAGAAGCATGCAACATTGCAGATTATGTCCAGAACAAGACTCCTCATAGGGCATTGGGCAAATTCACTTCGGAGAAGGTCTTCACTGGGAAGACACCTGAGGTCAGTCATTTCAGGATATTTGGGAGTTTAGTGTTGATTTGGGGTAGCATCGGATGTTCTCTAGCCATGAAAATTGGTGGAGAGGCTATAGCACATGAGATCTCCAAGACCCATAAATGGTTTGGACAGATTGTACCCGGTTTGGGAGATATCAAAATAATATATATTTTTAATGGAGGTCCTAAGTCTAAACTGGGTTAGAAGGTTCCAAAAGTCATGGATCAAGCCAAATCTAATCTTAGCCGTTGATTAGAGATTTGATCTCGGTCGTTGATGGACCAACGAGAAAAGTATAAGAAGAGGCTTAAGGGTCAGTTGGAGAACACACTAAGGGAGACTAGTCAGTTCGATTTCTGGAATGGGGTTAGCTGAGAAATTCGAACTAGTGGTCTGGAGAGCAACATGAGGCAACAAGTATGGAACAAAGACTTGAGAACAACACCAGAAGACTAGCGTAGAGGTTGGAGAGGCAGACGTAGAGGCAGCAAATTGCGCAGTCACTGGAGGGCCTGCGTGGGTGACGCAGAGAGGCAGGGGCTGACGCATAGGGTCTGGGAGCTATGTAGAGGTCAGCCAGGCTGGCGCCGAGACTAGGAGAAGTGCTGGAGAATTTTCTCTCTGTTGGGTAAGCCAATTTGACACCCAGTTGTGTTGAAGAATCGCTGAATAATAAAATCCTCCCTTGCTGCATTGGTTTTCCCACATTGGGTTTTTCCGGGGACTGTTGTCTAAAATATCTGTGTCGATGTGTTGATTCTTGTGCATGTGTTTGTTTCTGTATTATGGTGTGATATCTGCAGCAAAATTTATATTAATGTTTACTCAAGGATTTTCATAAATAACTTATTGGGAAAATAAGTAGGTAAAATAAATCAGTTGTTGCAGTGATAGAATCTTCACATTTAGTATATTGCCGTATACCCGAAGAGAAGAGAAAGAAATTAGATCAAACTGTTGAGAAAGGATATCTTGTGGGATATAGCGAGAATGTTAAGGCATATAGAGTCTATCTTCCAGGGTGTAGGAAGTTAGTAGTTTGATGGGATGTAAAGTTCGTGGAGGATAGAGCTTTCATAAAATCCCGAGTAATGCCTTGTGAGGAGCAATCGAAAGACGAGTCGTTGGGCAGACCACTCCAACCAACGGAAACTGGTACCAGAAATCTTCTTGAAGACAAGGCTTCAAAACAGGAGGAATCTCAGAAAGAAGAGGAGTTGATAGATGTACCTACTACTAGTGGAAGAACGAGTTGGGAACTCCGACAAATTCTACAGGATGCAGAAGACTTCATTGGTGCACCCAGGAATAGTAAAAGGGAGCGAATATAGCTAGATAGATACCAGGCCTTAGTAGCTTAGGTTGGGGAACCTTCTAGTTTTCAGGAGGTCGTTCAACATCAAGTATGGGTAGATGCTATGGTGGAGGAATACAACTCTATAATGGTCAATGATGTTTGGGAAGTGGTACCTAGGCCTCAGGACAGATCAATGGTAGGTTCGAGATGGATCTACAAGGTCAAATATGCTGCAGACGACAGTGTAGAGATATACAAAGCCAGGTTTGTGGCTAAGGGGTATGCTCAGAAGGAAGGGATAGACTACGAAGAAACCTTCGCTTGAGTAGCCAGGTGTACTTCTATTAGGACCGTGATATCTCTTGCAGCGCAGATGGGGTGGGAGATTCATCAGATGGATGTCAAGTTGACATTTTTGTATGGGTAATAGAAGATGATACATCAAACAACCAGAAGGCTTTGAGACACATTAGAAGAAATCTCATGTATGCAGATTAAAGAAAGCCTTGTATGGGCTGAAACAGGCACCTAGGGCATGGCATGGTCGAAATGATGGCTACTTGCAGAAGGTGGGGTTCGTCAAGAGTGATGCAGACCTTAATCTCTACTATCTGGTTGTAGTGAATGAGCCTCTAATCCTAGTGTTATATGTGGATGATCTCTTCCTGACTGGATCATCTAGGCTCATCAAAGACTGTAAGAAGAACCTCGCCACATAATTCGACATGAAGGATTTGGGACATATGCATTATTTTATGGGGTTGGAAGTTTGGCAGCAGAAGGGAGAGACCTTCCTAGGATGAGGGAGATATGCCACAAAAATCTTGAAGAGATTAAGGATGCATGATTGTAGGCGTATGGCTACTCCAATGATCACCAACTGGAAGAAGATTGATGCATTAGAAGATAAAGATGTTGATCCCACCTTGTACAAGCAGCTCATAGGGTCCCTGATGTATCTACTCAATATCAGGCCAAACATTTGTTACGCAGTCAACACCCTTAGTGAGTTCATGGTAGAACCTAAGAGGGTGCACTGGGCAGCAACCAAACATGTTCTCAGGTATATACAAGGAACAGTCGAGCATGGACTATTGCACACCAGAGGCAATGACATCAGGCTAAGTGGGTTCATTGACACAGATTGGGCTGGAAGTTCAGTAGATCGAAAAATTACAACTGGGTATTGTTTCAACATTGGATTAGGAATGACCTCCTGGTGCAGTAGGACACAAAAATCCGTGGCTCTAAGCTCAGCTGAAGCATAATATATGGCAGCTAGCACAACTTTTTGCGAAGCCATATGGTTCAGAAAATTGTTTGTGAATCTATTCAGGAGAAGGATGGAATCGACTAGGATCATGTGTGATAATCAGAGTTGCATGTAGCTCTTTGAGAATCCAGTATTTCATGATTGGTTGAAGCACATTGATATCAGGTGTCACTTTGTCAGAGACTGTGTCCAACGAGGGGCAGTACAGTTGAGATACACTCTTATTGGAGAACAATTGGCAAGCATCCTCACCAAGGCTCTAGGAAAGGGTAAAGTTTGTTCATTTCATGGAGAAGATGCGAATGGTAAAGAATCCATTTCAATAATGGATAAGTATTAGAAGTTGTAGTGCAGTAGTTAGCAGTGGTAGTGCTATGGGTAGCATGATGCAACAGGTTGAGAGGGAGCTGCAGTATAGAAGCAATAGTGGCAGTGTCATGGGCAGCAGTACAGGAAGCAACAATGCAGGGGATGTGAGGCAGCAAACCAAACATCAACACAGGTACCGATGCGGAAGATCAGTGTGATGTTTCTATAGTGAAACATTGCTAGAGCACATTCCTCGCTAAGAGAGAGTGTTGAATTTTGTTAGCATCAAATGTGACCTAGCCTTGAAATTTGGAGGAGAGGCTAAGGCACATGAGATCTCCAAGGCCCAGAAATAGTTTTGAGAAATTCCATCAAGATGAGGAGATATTAAAATAATTAATATTTTTAATGGGGTTCCCAAGTCTAAACTTAGGAAACTTAAAATATTAATGGGTATTAATATAAAACTGGGTGAGAGGCTTCTAAGAGACGTGGATCAAGTTTGTTTTAATCTTAGCTGTTGATTAGGAACTTAATCTCGACCGTTGAATTATCAACAGGAAAAGTATAAGAGAAGACTTGAGGGTCATTTGGAGATACATTGGGAGATACTCAGTATCTCAAGGAAATTCGATTATCAAGGAAGAAGAGATCGATTTTAGAGGGAGTTGCAGGGTGGAGGAAGAGGAGGGATTCATCACCAGGCAGTGATCGAGGAGGAGGTGATGTAGGGGCAGTGGAAGACAGCGTAGAAAGAGAGACACAATCCAGAGGAGAGACGCAGGGCCTACGCAGGCTAACGTAGAGGGATGTAGAGCCACTTAGAGCCACGATGGGTCAATCAGAGTGACGTAGGGGTGACGTAGAAGTGGGAGTATGGTCTCCAAAGTGTCAGATGGTCTCAGTGGGAAAGTCTTAGGTGTTTTCTTTCAGTTTATCTATAAAATCATTCCTTGTAAAAGCAATTGTTGCTGAAGATTAATAAAGTCCTCATTTGCTGCACTGGTTTTCTCGCATTGGGTTTTTCCAGGGACAAGTGTCCAAAAATAACTGTGTTGATGTGATTGATTCTTGTGCATGTATTTTTCTCTGGGTAATTATGTGATAACTGTAGTAGAATTTATTTTAATATTTGCTCAAAGAATTTCGTAAATAACTTATTGAGAATAATAAGTAGGTGAAATAAATCAGTCGCTGCAGTGATATAATTTCAGTTTAGAAATTTTCACAATTGGAGCCCCGTTAAAGGATTATAAGAAGTTGATGGGCACTTGGAGAAGACACTTCAACAGTGCGATTTCCTTGGCAGATCTATTTCCAGAGAGCAACAACAATTGCCAGAGAGCAAGAGATCAAAGCAGAGGAAGTGAGGGTCAGAGACAGTGATTCGGAGGAAGTTTTCCAGATACGGAGAGGCAGTAACAAGAATTCGAATTATTCCTAGTGAGGTAGCACAAAGGATTGCGCGGTTGCTTCAGAGGAGAAATTCAATTTAGCTGCAGGAAAAATGTTTTTCAGTTCTAGAGGCTGGGCAGAGGTTCCAGACTATCGAAGAAGCAATTTCCTCAACAAAGACAGGTAGAACGACTTGATCAGATGCAGTTCCAGGCTAGACGTCATAGGGTTTGCGCAAGCACTACGTAGAAGCCTACGCAAAGGGTCTGGGATGACGAGTTTTTTGAGTTAGAGTTGTGTCTAGATTGCTTGTGGAGGAAGGGAAATTCCCTTTGAAAATTTTGGCTAGATTTTCTTGTTGTTTGGATTGCCAGTTGGGCATCCAAAGATTGTATTCAGATTTCACTGTTGTTTAATAATAAAAACCCTCAGCTGCTGCATTGGTTTTCCCAAGTTGGGTTTTCCTGGGGACATTTGTCCAAAATAACTATGTAAATTTTATGTATGCGCTAGATTTACTCAGTTTCTAGAGCTATTTTATTTCGCAGTTTATTTATGAAAATCATAGTGTGAATTATTTGGTATCTGTCATAGCAGATAACAAATAAATTGTTAAATAAATTAACAATTAGAAAAATAATTTCCAGTTGCTGGGTATATGAAATTTTCACATGGTACCAGAGCGTGAGTGATCAGCCGGGAAGCTTAGAAACAGAGTGAATTTCGTTGTTCAGAGGGAGCAGCAGGTTGAAATTTTCGGATGCTCCGCAGTACCCAGATAGGCAGGCCAAATTATTGAGGCAAGGAGTCGATTTTCAATTGCAGGTTGGCAGAAAAAATTGATTTGCCCAGAACAATGATTCCAGCGGTCAGAGGGAGCAACAACAACTCAGATTTTCGTTGAGCAGATTTCTGGTTACACAGAGAGGGTTTTGCAGAAGAAGAAATCGTGTTGAGTGTGTTACCCACCACTTCATGGGTGATATGCCCAGGGGAAATTTTTCTCCATGATGGACCTCAGGAGGCAGCCAACAACCCCTGCAGCCTCTTGCTAGCTCGTTGTGCCGTTTCTCTGCCACCTAAGCTGTAGTATACCTAGGGGGGATAATATGGGGTACAGAGGGAGGTGTTCAAGGGAATAATGTAATAATGGGATGGGCCATAGTAATAAATAAATTGGTTAACCCTAGTATACCTAGGGGGGATAGTATGGGGTACAAAGGGAGGTACCCAAGGGAATAATGTAATAATGAGATGGGCCATAGTAATAGATAAAGTGGTTAACCTGTATCATGTAAGGGACCACAAGTAGTTAGCAATAATGTAATAAGTCCATTGTATTAGATAGATGGCATTGAGGGAACTATGGTAATGACCCATGGTATTGTATGTATGAGGCCTATATAGAGGCTAGAAACTCTCCATTGAGGGATGTCAAAGGTTATTGTATGAACATGCATATGGCTTGTGGAGTGTTCTTCTTAAGGAGTGAATGCATGGTGTTGCCCTACCTTAAGGATTTGATCAATAAAGAAGCATTTCATATTATTTCTAGGTTTATTTCTATTGTCATATATTTCTAGATCAGATTTATAACAAGTGGTATCAGAGCACTTTCTTGGGCCAAGCGAAGAATTTTTATTTTTATTTTTTGCAGGAACTTTTTGGGGCGGCGAGTTTGCAAATCAGATCTATACGTCTTGATTCAAAATTTGCAGAATCTAATTGCAGATCTATATTATTTGCAAAAAAATACCCAATTTGAGAAAAAAATCAGCTGAATTGGAGTCCGTATGAGGGAGATATTGCTGATTTAATCATTCCTCGCCCAATAGAACACCCTGATAGAATTGAAAAATTTATGTATAAAAATATCACTCCTCCAAGCTATTCAAGACATCCCAATTTACGCAAAAACTATTAAAGAATTATGTATGGAAAAGCCAAAGAGGAAAGTAACAACAAATCCAATTATCCATGTAGTTGGTATCTTATTCGATTTACTATCAGGAAGAGAAGCACCTTTAAAATATGAGGACCCAGGCAATTCAATAGTTATTGTGCAAATAAACGGCTACTCCTTTCCTAATGTACTAGTCGATTTAGAAGCAGCAATCAATATTCTCACCACAACAACTTGCCAAAAGCTCGGCATTACATCCCTAGACCCAAGTTTACAACATACGTGATAGAGTGAGGTTACCCATCGTTACTACCTCAAGAGATAGGAGATTTCCCCCCATGTGCCATACAAATGAGAGAATGGCTAGACGTGTTGCTAGAGTGAGTTACCTAGAACGTAGGTGGGGCAAGGGGTGAATAACATGGATGGAGTGCTGTTTTCATCTATGTGCCCGGCCGGGTCGACGCTATGTGCGGTGAATGGCTGGCTTAGTGCAGTTTGTGAGTGGCTTCTCTGATCAGCTGTGTTGCAGACATTTTTTGGGGCGGCGAGTTTGCAGATCAGATCTATACGTTCCGGGGCAACATTTGCATAATCTAATTGCTGATCTGGGTTGTTTGTGAAAAAATACCCAATTTGAAAGAAAAAATCGGTTCAATCGGAGTTCGGATGAGGGAGATATTGCTAATTTAAAAATTAGTTGTGTTGTAGACATTTTTCGGGGCAACGAGTTTGCAGATCAGATCTGTATGTTCTGGGGCAACATTTGCAGAACCTAATTGCAGATGTGGGTTCTTTGCAAAACCATACCCAATTTGAAAAAAAAATCGGCCGAATCAGAGTCCAAATGAGGGAGATATCACTGATTTAAAAATTAGCTGTGTTGCAGCCATTTTTTAGGACGACGATTTTTCAGATTAGATCTATACGTTCTGGGGCAATATTTGCAGAATCTAATTGCATCTCTGGGTTTTTGGTGAAAAAATACCGAATTTGAAAAAAACAATCAGCCGAATCAAAGTCCGAATGAGGGAGATATCGCTGATTTAAAATTAATTTTTTTTATTTATTTTTTATTTTTTTCAGAAATTTTTGTGACGGCGGGACAATTGCAGCACAAATATGAAATTCCAGTGCCTAGATCAGGATTTCTATCACATGGGAAGATGCATAATGGTTGTTCCATTTTCGAAAACAGGTCATAATAGAGATTTTGAGCCATATTGACTGAATTATGGTGGCCATTTCAAATTTTTGCCAAGTAAGCGATTTGTTTTCAAAACTCTCTTCATGGCTTATAACAGTCAGTTTTTTACAGGAAAAAATGATGGGTCGACTATTGAAAAATTTATACAAAATCATAAGTGTGACAATTTATTCTTTTGAAAGGACACCATATGGTATTATTTGAAAGATGAGGCTGCTATATGGTGGAAATCACCTGGCACCGAGTTTCTAAAGTTATGTAGTGTTGATGAAATGGAAAAACTACTTTTGGACAAACGGTCTCATACTAGAAAGGAGGAAACCAAAAAACCTAGCAAAGATTTTATTTTTACACGAAAGAAGGAAACCAAGGAACCTAAAGGGTTATTTTCTGCTGGTATCTCCTTATTACAAGTTCATGGATTGATTCCGAAAGAGAATATCATTGTGTCTATAAATCCTAGCTGCAAGCATAATTTTATCAATGTTAATTTGGCAAAAAAATTGCAAGTTCCAACAAAGCACATTGAAAACGCACAGGTTGATAATGAGGATGTTCAAAGTTATAAAGATTTGAAGCTTTCTACGAATAAGTATGTGTTGCATGGTGATTTTTATACTTCATATATGGATAACATGGATGTTGTTTTGGGATACCCTTGGATGGAATCTATGGGTAATATCAATATTAATGTGCAGAAAAAATTCCTGAAGCTTTGGTATAAAAAGAAGAAAATTACATTACAGATATTTCCATCAATAAACAGGGAAAGTCCAAGGAGGTTGAAGTAGAAGATGTTCCAGGGACTGACACATCAAATGATGAGCCTTTGATGGTCGACAACCAAACACAAACATCAAACCAGGTACGAGAAAAACAGGTAGAGTCCAAGGAGGCTGAAGCAAAAAATGTTACAGGTACGGAATCCGTGGTCGAAGTAATATTGGAAGATAAGCAACCACAACAGATGCCACATGTACCAGATACCAATCAGGCTCCATGAGGTGGCGAATTAAAGAAAGATACACTGTTGGTTAAAAATTCAGCATATCGCCACCCACATCACCCTGCAGGAAAACAATCTACATGATGGCAACGAATTAGCCACAAAGACGGCAACTCCCGCATGACAGATTGAGAGGGGAGACGTTCCACCTACTACACATCAACATAGAAGAGCCGCTAGGGTCAACTTCCATCTCAAGCGAGTGAGGCACCGACTAGATCAAGGGTTCACTTTTCTCTGGGATGGCTAAATGCATGTGCATGGTACCAGTGGACTACTCTTTTGAGTAGATCTTATTATTTGTGTTCTTATGTTTCAGGGACGAAACATGTTTAAGGGGGGTGGAATGTAGTATACTTAGGGGGGATAGTATGGGGTACAGAGGGAGGTACCCAAGGAAATAATGTAATAATGGGATGGGCCATAGTAATAAATAAAGTGGTTAACCTGTATGATGTATCATGTAAGAGACCACAAGTAGTTAGCAATAATGTAATAAGCCCATTGTATTAGATAAATGGTATTGAGAGAACCATGGTAATGACCCATGGTATTGTATGTATGAGGCCTATATAGAGGCTAGAGACTCCCCATTGAGGGATGTCAAGGATTATTGTATGAACAAGCATATGGCTTGTGGAGTGTTCTTCTTCCTTAAGGAGTGAATGTATAGTGTTGCCCTACTTTAAGGGTTTGATTAATAAAGAAGCATTTCTATCTGTATTTAGATTTTGTTATTTTTGGTGATTATTTAGAGTTATTAGGTATATTGGTATCATTTCATATATTTTCAGGTCAGATCTATAACATAAGCCACCCACATGGTCCCTCACCCACCTGTATTGATCGTATGTTTGAAGGTGGGCCTCCCGAATCTAAAGGTATGTCTTTTCATTTGGTAATTGAATATTTAGTTTACTTCTCATGGATAATTCTGAGTGTGGATTGATGGGGGGATTTGGCAAAAAGGGTGGGCTTAGCTTGTGCTCTTGCCCCCTTGATCCCTTTTGGAGGTTACCCTTGGATCTTAGTCCTGTGGGGTCTCCTTTATTAACCATTTGATTCTAGGGTGGTACTACTTGGGAAAACTCGACTTTGGGTGCATTGTCCCGCTCCTTTATTTGCATATGTTACTCCCTTTCCTCTCACTATAGTCCCATTCATCATTTCTCTCTCTTGGGTCCATGTTTCCATTCTGGGTCCACATTGGGCCAACCTCCCTATCCCCTTTTCCCCACCTTGGGTTAGGCCTAGAATGATGCCCCAGAGGTTGAAGCAGCTAAAAGAAAATATATATATATATGTATAATTGGCTACATTTAACAAGAAATTGTACCACAAAATGCAAAAGGTAGTTGGGGCAAAAATAGTTAGCACGTGGGCAAAAGCCAATACATGAGTTCTACCCCAATCCATGGTCATCACCCTGGTTCCATAGGCCCTAGATGAACCTCATTTATCATTCATGAACCCATGATTATCCCAACCCCTTGAGGACAATGAACCGTCCTACCTAAAAGGGTGTAATCGCTGCTATATCTTACACATCATGCTCTCATCCTTTGAGCCTCGAGCATTTAATGAAAGAAAATTCATGAAAGGTAAAAGGCATGTAAAGAAGGGTGGAAAAATCAAGGTCGGGGCACCTTGTGTACCACGATTGTTCCCTCCTACACATTACATACCCAGGTGTGGGCTTTCCCTTATCCAACTACCCTTATGCCCCAATATGTGGCTCAGGGTTGCCCCTCTCATTCCCTATTCCATTCCACTTATTTATCACTTGTCACCCCCATTAAATGGATGTACCTTGGACATACTATCCCCTTTAAGGGCTAAAACCACCTAATAAGGTACTTGGTTAACCCCCTTTGGAGCTTGGAGACACTAGCACATGCCAAAGCCCACTACGGAAGGGCATGCCATTATGAAGTGCCCACTTTGTTATCCATGATTTGTAAACTCTTTTACCCGATTGTTTTAATGGTTGGTTGTACTGGAAGCCTAGGGGACACATTGGATGTTATGCATGATTTTAGGTGGTTTCCATTTGGGTTTGGTCTCCCTATACGGGATCCTAACCCCTAGAGGTCTACATTGGCACATATAAGGTGTACATAGAGAGCCATTAGCCTCCACAGTAGCAGACAACACTCCACGGATCTTCATAGATGCTTAGAGACTACTAGCGATCCACTTTTGGGATGATGGTGATATACTTGGTACATTATGCCAAGCAGGCCCCCACAGGAGCCCCACTCTGGGCAGGTGTCCTAGGACTTGTATGATGCCATGGCGGCATTCATTCGACCACTCGGACCCTTGCAGAGGATCTACAGGCATCTCTTATTCATATGGAGACCAATGCGGTCATTTATGTGCCCCTAGACCCACTAGGAGCACCACAGGTCTACTACTTGGAGAACAAGGGGCCACCCACTTGTCCATCGTATTTCGAGGACTTTTTTTCCTTAGTATGGCACTTCAGGACATTATTAGGCCTTTGGAAGGCCCCACGACATGTACATATTATTATTTGGCCCCTTGTTAGGCTTATTTTTACACTTGTGTGCTAGTTTGGTGGGCTTGTCACCAATAGGGGTTTTATTTGCACATTATTTTATCATTAGGGGCTAATGTAGGCCCATGTGCTAATTCTAACTCCTTAGGAGGCTATATATTGATGTTAGATACGTTCATTTCGATCATCACTTGAATTGGGATCTCTCTAATCGTCGAGAACTTTAAATGTCTTCCTTGGAGGATATTTTTTGGAGATGGATGAATTTTGATGTATGGATTGGGGCTATTTTTTGTCTTGCAAACGAAACACCAGTTGGATATATTCTATAACGTTGTAAGTAAATTTTGACATTGTTATTCTTGTTGCTGCATACTGCTAAAATTAGGGCTAGTTGTTGGATAATTGAAATGTGGAAGTAGGCATGTTTTAACTAATTTAATGTATGGGTTGTTGAAGGAAGTGTAACTAGGTTCGATCTTCATAAATGTAGTTTTGATATTTGTATTTATTCAAGAAAAGAAATATTATTTTTATAACATATGTCAATGAGTTTTTTGCTCATTGAAATAGGTCTAGCACAAGTTAAAGTGCTATAGTTGAGTCAAATAGTAAAAAAAAAAGGTTGAAGACCTTAAGGGCATGTGAGACCTTGTATGTTTATGTATTAGAGCTAAGAGAATACCTCCAAGCAAAGTCAACAAGCCTCCTTCAAAGCAAAGAGACCTCCAAAGCAACAATCTGAGATATATATGTCAAGTCGGCCTAAGGACAACATGTCGGCCTCAAGTTAGCCTAAAGGAGGGACAATCCTCTATATATAGAGGTTGTCCACTCCCTCTCAACGTCAAGCTATCATCTCTGAAATTAGCGAAGGTAGGAAGCCAAGTAAGGGGTAAGAAGAAGACAAGAAAAGGGTCTCCAAGGCAGCGAAGAAAGAAGGAAGCAAGCCGAAGTGTTAAAGGGCCAGTTACAGCCACACGTGCGAAGAAAGAAGAGTTGTCTCTACGGCTATAACAACAGTAACCTACAGTGAACCGTATCTCATTGATTGGGGTTGAAACTAGGCCTACAAGGCCTCTCACTCAAGCATGGAAGAAGGCTGTACAAGCAAAGGGAGAAGGAGAAGTTTGACATAGTTTTTGTGAGGAGTTTCGCTCACACGTGTGAGGAACTAGGGCTGCATCACTGCTGCTCCAAGTATGCAATATTTGTGAAAGAGAAGAAGACTCGGTTGGGAGACAACAAGGTCATCACCCCAGGTTAGAAAGGCTCCATCACAAGCAAAAGAAGAAAAGGTCAAGGAACATTCTAGAGTGTACAATAGAAGGTCTCTACAGTTGCCGGAAGAAGTGCCGAAGGAAGAAAGACAAAGTGCTAGAAGAAGGATGACGAAGTGTTGCAAGAAGAAGTAATCTTGAAAGGGCTTGACTTGTGCTTGAAGGATATTCTTGTCAAGGATCTAGGGTTTGGTATTGATCAATAAGAAGTTTGAATAAGAGAAACTTACTAAAGGGTTTTCCTCTCAACAGCAGAGAGGTTTTGGCCCTGGCAGAGAGTCAACATCTTGTGTTCTTGTCCTTATGTTTTTAGTAGCAGTTTGATGAAGTACACACACATGCATTAATAATAGGAAGAAGAAGATTAAGCTAACAAGAAAAAGTAAAAAGACTCCACAAATTGTTATCAAGTAACAAAGAATCACACTCCACCTAATTGCCCTAGATTCTTCAACATGGGCTAACGTGATATGAATGAAATGTCCTAGAGATTATTTGTCTCGATAAGCTTGCATCATTTGCTTTGAAGCATAAATGCTTGAAGGTCACTTTTCTTTTCTTTCTCTCAACATTGGATGAAGCTGACTTTTAGGGCCTCTTTGATCAAGAAACCAAGTTCGTACTCATCATCATCCTTGATGCCATACCCCCAAGTGAATTAGGCACTGATCCCTCAAAAAGGGTGATCATTTTAACCCTCTTTTTACCCTTTTCCCATAGGTCTAGCCCCATTAGGTCACATAGGGCATCAATTTCTCGGGAATTGACCCAAGGGAAAATTTCGATCTCCTACAGGATACTGCAATGGTGGGTCCCCTCCCTCTCTTCCAAATTTGAGGCAATTCTAACGGTGGAATCTTTGGAAATCTAAAGCCCTAGCTCTAGGATCGAATTTTGCCTAGGCATCCCCAAGGATAGACCTCAACATGATCAATTCAACCTTTTGAAGTAAATATTCTTGTTTGGTCCTTTCCTTTCACCCTGTCTAGGATAGGAACATCATTGGTTGCTACATTGCATTCCCGAACCTGGACTGGGCCCTCTTGGCCCCGTGTGGTCCTACAATAAAGATTATTTGTGAAGGACCATTTGGGAATCCAAGTTTCCCAAGGATTATAGGGATTGAGAACCTCCTCTATAAGCCTATTCCTTTTCCCTCAACCCTCCAATCCTTACCCCTTACCCTTGGAGGACCAAGTCCCTTGCTTAAAGAGCAAGCAAGTTCCATTCTTCACTCTATCGTTGTGAAAGGGTTTCCAGTGTCACTTTCCACCTATCCATTGACATATACTTTACAAGTGATCCCTACACTAACGGGACTACTCCCATCAGTGAAAGTCCGTAAAGGGTAGGGAGGCTTAGCTGTGGTGACAGTGGGCTAAGCCTCCATCGTTGCCCTTAACCTAACAGTTGTCCTCTTAGGAACCCCTTTTAGGTCCCCTATTGGTTTGAGTGGTAACATTTCTGGTGCCATTGCCGGGGACATGAGACGTGTGCTTTGTTCCCTATACGACATATTGACATATCATTATTGGCAACTCCACTAGAAGAATGAAGCCCGAGTTCTTCATTGAGCTTTGAAGTTAATACTTGTAGGGTGAAGCAAGCATCTATCAAGGCACCTCAATTCACCCTGGCAACTCCATTATAACCTTAATATGAAAAATCATAGAGGATGGAGATTTCTATTGGTCCTATATTTGAGAAACTTAATAAGCAAGAGATTCAAGAGCTACAAAAGAAAGTTGTCGAACATGCACGAATTTTTCAAAATATGTTGGAGAGCATGGATACGGAATTCATGCTCAGGTTTTATAGGTCACAAGAAGTACAACTCGACATAGTAAGGTGTGCTTACGAAGAGGATCCTAGCTGTCTCCTTGACCTTGCTTACATAACTTGTGCCGTTAATATTTTGGATAACCTAATTAATATGAAAAGGACTACCTCCTCTGGGGATGACGAAGAGGTGGATCCCAAGAGCCTCCAAGTCACGCAAGAAAGAATGGATGAATATAGTAGGTCATGCAGGGAGGTAGTAAGGGAATATAATTCTAATGAAGTTTTATTTTGCTTATATGATGAATAAGTGAAGCTTCATAAGGTCAAATGTGAATATAAGGAGAACCCTACTAACACTCTCCTCCTGGAAGCATACTACCAAAGTCATGTAACAAATACCTTTGCCATTGTTCTTCAAGAGAAGAGAGAAGAAGAGAGGTTGTGCTTATCGACCAACCAAGATGAAGATGGCCTTGAGGATCTCGGTGATGAGCAGGAAGATGACTCCTCGCTGGGGCTGTAGGATGGATAGGATGATTTTGAGAGTACATCTGTTGAAGAGAATGAAGCTATGGAAAGTAGGGCCGAGACTGACTTTACCTTTCTCAAAGATATCACTCCTAATGAATCCCCTTTTGAAAACCTTGAGGAAGGTGATCCCGTAAGCACCTTGGAAAGTGACATTGGAGTTTATTTCCTCATTAAAAAGGAGAAGTGGGAAATTGTTGGGCCCCAATTTGATTGTGCTCCAATTTATGATATTGACAGGGAAGATGAGATTGAGATTGGTTCTTCCTTTATCCCGAACCTTACTTGCGATGAGCTATCCATCGATACCTTTAGGAAAGAGTATTAATATTTTCCCTTGCATGAAGAAGGACAATTGGAAATGATTGATTCTCCTTTTAAGGAAAGCCCAACCTTTGATGCTTATAATGAGGAAAGTAATGAGGCTCCCACCTATCCACCTCATGGCTATGTATTCAAATCACTTGAGCCTCTAAATGGTGGAGAAGGAAATCCCATCGAATATGACACTTCGCCCTCCCCTTTGCCTTCCCCTCTTGTTCATCACCTTGAGTCTCCCTCAAGTAATTTCTTCATCTCTTTTGTTATGACCTCCAATAACAATTCCCCATTTCTCCTTTTTGAATATGGTGTCAAGGAGGAACCCTTCATTGAATATACTTTATCCCCTTTGACCCATCATCAAGATACCTCCCCTCCCCACCATGATCATCACATTCAGAGACCTATTTGTTGCACTCCTTTCTTTCACCCTTCGTTGCCCTCTCATCACAACCATGTGACATCCTCAAAGCATGATATTACAAGCAGTGATTGTGATGAGGAGTTCTCGAGAGTGACCTGGACGTCTAGAATGACCAGTTTTATTTCTCCTAGGACCTCCCTCTACCTTGAATGGAGATCATGTTTTCCCGCCTCCCACCCGCCTCATCCGCCATGTGACTATGTCCTCGTTCGATTTAGGGGTTGCTACATGAGTAATCATACTGGCAGGCATATGTATATTGATGTGATGATATGTTGGATGCAATGGCTTTATGATTACACTTAGTATTAACATTACAATATGCATGTTAGGGTAGGATGCATTGCATGCTGATTTTCCTCATTAGAACTAATCACATATGATGTTTCTCATGATAGATTAGATTTAGGTTTTTTTTTTTTTTTTTGCAAATTTTATTTCTTGTTGGTTTATGGACTAACATTAAGCATGGGTGATCATAAGACACTGTGAAAAACATGCTGCCCCACGGCTTTGATCTTTGACATGTGCAAATAACAGGTCTACGGTGACCAAGAGATTGCTGGAGTTCTCATGACCTCTTGTTCGAGCAACCTCGTCCACTTCTTCGAGAGATCACGCCCCAATTGGAGCGAGATGTTACCCACCACTTCGTGGGTGATATCCCCAGGAGAAATTTTTCTCCATGATGGACATCAGCTGGCAGTCAGTAGTCTCCTGCTGGCTCGTTGTGCCATTTCTCAGCCACTTAAGCTATCCATGTGGCCCCTCACCCACCTGTATTGATCATATGTTTGAAGGTGGTTCTCCCAAATCTAAAGGTATGTACTGACATTTGGTAATTGAGTATTAGGTGTTGATTTTTGGTAGCATCAGATGTTCACTAAGTCCTAAATTTTGCAGGGAGGCTTGGGCACATGTATTCTAAAGAACCCAGAAAGCGTTTTGGGAAATTCCACCCAGAAACAATTTTATTAGAATAATTAATTATTTTTAATGGGACCCTAAGTTTAAACCTATGAAAATAAAATAATTAATGGGTATTAATCTAACTATGGGTGTAACTTATAGAAGAAGAGGAGGATCAAGCAGAAATGATCTTAGCCATTGATTAACTTCTAATCTGGGCCGTTGAATGTCAACGAGGAGATTATTTAAGGAAGCTTGAGGGTCATTTGGAAAATACAGAGAGTTTAGAAGTTCGATTTTCTGAAGCAAAGCAGCTGCCAGAAGAATTTCGATAGTGAGCTGTTGAAGTGAGGGGCAGGGATAGTTTGGTTGGAGTGTCTTCTTCTGAGCCAGGATACGTAGCAAAGAGGTAGAGAGACACCAGAAGGAGGCAGCGCAGTACCCAGAAGGGGTTGATGCTGAGCCAGAAGGGCACACACAGAGGTGGCGTAATCCTCCAAGCAGAAGTCCGAAAATTTATTGGGGTTTGAAGTTCTAAGCTGGGAAGGTTGACGTCAGAGCTCTGGGAGAGAAAATCGATTCCCAGTTGAGCTGACATAGGGCCTTAGAGGCTGACGCAGGGCCCACGCAGGGGCAACGAAGTAGCCGAGGAACTCACAGTTCAGATGCCGGATTAGCCAAGACTTGTTGGGTAGAGTGAGGTAATCTCACAAATTTCTTCTGCCAGTCATATTTCTTTGTGACAGGATTGTCGGCAGGACACTTAAAAGTTGTATTCATAAAACTATTGCATAATAATAAAAACACTCAGATCTGCTGCACCGGTTTTCCCGCATTGGGTTTTTCCAGGGACGTTAGTCCAAAAACAATTGTCATTTGTTTGTGTCTTTCTCTATTGTTCAGTTTCTTGTTTCGACATATAATTTAATTGGTGTAGGCTGCAGTGTATGTATTTTGATGTTTGCTGTAGGAAACTGCAAATAACTTGTTTATGTAAATCTAACAAGTAGGAGACATATCATCAGTGTTGCAGTAGGAATTCCCCGGTTTGAGGAATTTTCAGATTGGGTTTACTTCTCATGGATACTTTTGGGTATGGATTGATGGGGGGATTTGTCAGAAAGGGTTGGCTTAGTTTTGTTGATTTGGGGTAGCATCAGATGTGCTCTAGCCCTCAAATTTTGCAGGGAGGCTTGGACACATGCATTCCAAAGAACCCAAAAAGCGTTTTGGGAAATTCCACCTAGAAGTTATTTTATTAAAATAATTAATATTTTTAATGGGGTTCCTAAGTTTAAACTTAGGAAAATTAAAATATTAATGGGTTTTAATCTAATTAGGGGTGAAACTTCTAGAAAAAGCCACAGATCAAGCCAAAATGATTTGAGCCTTTGATTAAGATTTAATCGAGATCGTTGGTTGTCGAACAGGAAGATATAAGAAGGGGTTTGAGGGTGATTTGGAAAGCACACAAAGAGATTCAGAAAAGCGATTTTCTGAAGTGAGAAGTTCTTAGGAGGAAAAATCGATTGAGGAGATCTCTTGCAGTTGACGGGTAGGGACAAAAGCTTCCAGAGAGAGAGATTCTCAGTCGGAGATACATCAGCAGAGAGGCAGTGAGTGATCCAGAAGCCTTGATGCAGAGGCTGACGCAGGGCTAGAACGGCCACGCAGAAGCAGCGCAGAGGTAGAGAGAGAAAGTCGAAAACCAATGCAGTGAGTAAGTTTCAGCAGTCGGAAGCCAGGGTGTGAGATCAGGAGGCTAAGAGCAGTGACTCTATGCTACTGATCGATTCCCCAGTTGGGTGACGCTATGCCTGAGAGCGTTGATGCTGGGACAACGTAGAGGCAACGCAGAGCTAGCGCAAGGCCTGCCAGGGGTACCTCATCTAGTAGTTGGAACAACCGTGACTTTTTCTCAGTGATTGTGTGAGGTAAAACTCACAGAGATTCTGCCAGTATTTCTCTCTCTGTAACTGAATAAACCTGTGAGGTATTCATGATGTATTCAAAATTTACTACTGCTTAATAATAATAAATCCTCAGAGTTGCTGCACCAGTTTTCCCGCATTGGATTTTTCCAGGGACTTTTGTCCCAAAATAATGGTGTCTATGTGTTTCTATTTTCCTTCCTCAGTTTCTATGTTTTAGAATCATATTTAATTGTGTAGGTTGCTTCGGTAATTTACTTCAATGTATCAAGAAGAAATTTGAAATAAGCTTGTAATGTAATATACAATCTAGGTGAAGTAGATTCAGTTGGTTGCAGTAGGATTCTTGAGATTGTTAGATCTAGGAATTTGCACATGGTATCAGAGTTGTTGATGTGAAACAGGGAAGAGAAGATCTAGCACTGAAGCAAGGGTCAACTTGCCGTAGCAAGCAACAGTTGAATCCCCTAAGGGATTGCTAGTTCTAGTTGGGAGGGCTATATTTTCATGGGTGTCTCTCTTTGAGTGAGCCGACAGAGAGGTAAGATTGCCAGATCGAAAACTTTCCAAGGTAGAGGGAGCTACGCAGAGCCACGCAGAGCTAAAGGGACGCAGTTTTTCTGCAAGCTAAGTGTTGGGCAGAAAAGCCGTCAGAAGGAAGAAGTTGATCACATAGTGAGGCAATACTTCCTCAGTGATTTCTTGCTGAGGAAATCAATATTTCTCATTTGCTAAGCAACAGAAGGGCAACAACTTACCATATCCATCAGGGAGTGCATAAGGCAGCCTAGGAGGTATGCAGTATGGAGAAAGAGGGAGTTGTTCGACATTTTTTGGAGGATATGGCAACCAGTGGCTTGAGGGATCAAGACAGAATGGACAGAGCTTCCAACTATGCCATCTGGAAGGCTAGAATGACTTTCCTTCTAGATGAGCATGCTCTTAAGACGTATGTTGATAATGTGGTAGCTAAACCTGCGAATGCAAATCCGCTAAAGAAGTACAAGGCTGAGATGTCAAAGGCCAAGAGGATGATCTTGGATGGAGTCAAGGATCACGTGGTGTGCCATCTTGCTAGCAAAGTAACTGCTAAGGAGATGTGGAATGCCTTGGCCACATTGTATCAGGGATCTTCTGAGCAGCGAAAGATGCACTTAGAACAAAAGTTGAGGTTTGCGCAGATGGAGAAGGGAGAACGTGTGGATCCATTCCTTACAAAGTTGAAGGAGACCCGTGATGAACTGTCGTCTGCGGGGCACACACCTCAGGATTCAGAGTTAGTGAGATTGGGTCTAAATTTTGTCTCGGATGATTGGAAAGTCTTTTTCTAGAGTATCCTACGCAGATCAATATTGCCAAATTGGGACGAGATGTGGGCAGCTCTGAAACAAGAAGAGCGAGGAGAGACCTGTTCAAGGTCAAACTTAATGGAAGCAGCAACAGCAGTGGGTCGAAGCCCAAAGTAGAGGAGGAGGATAACACAGACCTTGCATCGAAGGGACAACAGGGGCAACAAAGACGAAGCAAGGGCATCTCCAAGATGAAATGCTTCAGATGTGGCGGGATGGGCCACTGTGAATCCCAGTGTCCTTTGAAGAAAAAGGACAAGGATGATAAGCATGATCTTAAGGTTGCAATCGCAAAGATTGAATAGGAGGAGTTCGCCATGACAACCAAGATACCTCCAGGAGGGAGGTGGGATGATATAGAACTGTAGTTCGATAGAGCTACAAATGGGCAGGATCCTTGAAGAGCCCACCTCTTGGATCTTTACCTTGCTATGGGAGCCCATATTCAATAGTAGTAGGATGGAGGAGTTTTTAGTTGGTGCCATGGAGTGTTGATTTGACAGATGCAGTGGTTAGTAGCGCTAGAATGTGAGCAGTGTAGAGTAGAGAGGCAGCAATGCAAGGAGGCATAGTGCAGAGCTTCAGCAGTGCAGAGTGGAGAGGTAGCAATGCGACAAGGCACAGTGCAGAGCTTCAGCAGTGCAGTGGCTTCAGAAGAGAGCGTGGAACTAGCAGTTGTCAGAATTTCAACACCGAGGTGTATCCACTGGATACTTGTTCAGTTCTGAGTGTTTTCAGTTGCTTCTCTCAGCAACTGAGTTGCAGTACGGATGCAGTGTTAGAAGTGTCAGTGCTAGCAGCATAGCAGATGCAACATTTGAGAGGGAGTTGCAGTACAAATGTAGCATTGGTAGTGGCTATGTCAAAGTCAACAATACAGTAGCAACATCAACGCAGTAGTTGGTGGAACATCAACAACATAGAGGACAATGCTTAAGAGTCAGAGCAGTATGCAGTAGCAGTGTATTGCTAGAGCACATTCCTCTCTAAGAGGGAGTGTTGATTTGGGGTAGCAGCGGATGTGCTCTAGGCCTCAAATTTTGCAGGGAGGCTTGGGCACATGCATTCCAAAGAACCCAGAAAGCGTTTTCGGAAATTCCACCCAGAAGTGATTTTATTAAAATAATTAATATTTTTAATGGGGTTACTAAGTCTAAACTTAGGAAAATTAAAATATTAATGGGTATTAATCTAATCAGGGGTGAAACTTCTAGAAAAATCCATGGATCAAGCCAAAACGTTCTAAGCCTTTGATTAAGATTTAATCTAGGTTGTTGGTTGTCCAACAGGAAGATATAAGAAGGGGCTTGAGGGTCATTTGGGAAACACAGAGAGATTGAGAAAATCGATTTTTTGAAGTGAGAAGTTCTCAAGAGGAAAAACCGATTGAGGAGATCTCTTGCAGTTGAGGGGCAGGGATAACAACTTCCATAGAGAGAGATTCACAACTGCAGGCACATCAACAGAGAGGCAGTGAGTGATCCAAAAGCCTTGACACAGAGACTGACGCAGGGTTAGAAGGGCCACGCAGAAGTAGCACAGAGGGAAAGAGAGAGTCGAAAATCAGTGCAGTGAGTCAGTTTCAGTGGCCGGAAGCTGGGGTGTGAGACTGGGAGGCTGAGAGCAGTGACTCATAGCTATTGATCAATTCCCCAGTTGGGTGATGTTGTGCTTGAGCGGGTTGATGCTGGGACAAAGTAGAGGCAGCGTAGAGCTCGCGCAAAGCTGATTAGGGGCACCTCATCCAGCAGCCGGAATAGTCGAGACTTTTTCTCAGTGATTGTGTGAGGTAAAACTTACAAAGCTTCTGCCAGTATTTCTCTATCTGTAACTGAATAACCCTGTGAGGCATTCAGTGATGTATTCAGAATTTTCTATTGCATAATAATAATAAACCCTCAGAGTTGCTGCACCGGTTTTCCTGAATTGGGTTTTTCCTGGGACTTTTGTCCAAAACTAATGGTATCCAATGTTTCTATTTTCCTTGCTTAGTTTCTATATTTCAGAATCATATTTAATTGGTGTAGGCTACTTCAGTAATTTATTTCAATGTTTCAAGAAGAAATCTGAAATAAGCTTGTACTGTAATTTACAATCTATGCGAAGTAGATTCTGTTGGTTGCAGTAGGATTCCCGAGATTGTTAGATCTAGGAATTTTCACAAGTTTGTGCTCTTGTCCCCTTGATTTATTTTGGATGTTACCCTTGGATCATAGTCCTATGGGATCTCCTTTATCGACCATTTGGTTCTAGGGTGGTACTACTTGGAAAAAGCTGACTTTGGGTGCGTGGTCCTGCTCCTTTATCTACATATATTACTCCCTTTCCACTCACTATACCCCCATTCATCATTTCTCCCACATGGGTCCACATTTCCATTCTGGTCCACATTGGGCCAGCCTCCCTATCCCCTTGCCCCCACCTTGGGTCAGGCCTAGAATGACGCCCCAAAAGTTGAAGCAGCTAAAAGAAAAAGAAAAGACATAATTGGCCACAATGTAACAGGAAATTGCACCACAAATACAAAAGATGGCCGGGGCAAAAATAATTAGCACATGGGCAAAAGCCAATACATGAGCTCTACCCCAATCCATGGTCCTCACCTTGGTTCCATAGGCCCTAGATGAGCCTCCTTTATCATTCAGGAACCCATGATTGTCCCAACCCCTGGAGGGCAATGAACTGCCCTACGTAAAAGGGGGTAATCAGTGTTATATCTTACACATCTTGCTCTTGTCCTTTGAGCCCTAAGTAGTTAATGAAAGAAAATTCATAAAAGGCAAAATACATATAAAGAAGGGTGGAAAAATGAAGTCCGGGGCACCTCATGTACCACGATTTCTCCCTCCTAAACATTACATACCCAGGTGCAGGCTTCCCCATATCCAACTACCCCTTTGCCCCAATATGTGGCCTAGGGTTGCCCCTCTCATTCCTTATTCCATTCCACTTATTTATCACTTGCCACCCCCATTAAAGGGATGTACCTTGGTCATACTATCTCTTTTAAGGGATGAAACCACCTAATAAGGTACTTGGTTAACCCCCTTTGGAGCTTGGAGACACTAGCACATGCCAAAGTCCACTACGGAAGGGCATGCCATTATGAAGTGCCCACTTTCTTATCCATGATTTGTAAACTCTTTTGCCTGATTCTTCTAATTACTGGTTGTATTGGAAGCCTAGGGGGCGCATTGGATCTTATGTAGGATTATGGGTGGCTTCCTTTTGGGTTTGGTCTACTTATACGGGATCCTAACCCCTAGAGGTCTAGATTGGCACATATAGGGTGTACATAGAGAGCCATTGACCTCCACAGCAATAGAAAACACTCCACGGATCTTCATCGATGCTCAAAGACTACTAGCGATCCACTTTTGGGATGATGGTGATATGCTTGGTACATTATGCCGAGCAGGTCCCCACAGGAGCCCCAAACTCTTGGCAGGTGTCACAAGACTTGTACGATGTCATGGCAGCATTCATTCCACCACTTGGACCCTTGCAGAGGATCTACAGGCATCTCCGATTCATATGGAGACCCATGGGTTCATTTATGTGCCCTCAGACCCACTGGGAGCAGTACCACAGGTCTACTACTTGGAGAACAAGAGTTCACCCCCTTGTCCATCATATTCCGAGGAATTTATTGCTCAGTATGGCACTTCAGGACATTATTAGCCCTTTGGAGGGCCCCATGACATAAACATAGTATTATTTGGCCCCTTGTGAGGCTTATTTTGATACTTGTGAGCTAGTTTGGTGGGCTTGTCACCATATTATTTTATCTTTAGGGCTAATGTAGGCCCATAGGCTAATTCGAACTCCTTAGGAGGCTATATATAGATGTTAGATACATTCATTTGGATCATCACTTGACTTGGGATCTCTCTAATCATAGAGAACTTAACATTTTTTCCTTGGAGGATATTTTTTGGAGATGGATGAATTTTGATGTATGGATTTGGGCTATTTTTTGTCTTGGTGCTTTGTCTTGCAAACGAAATGTTGGTTAGATATATTCTATAGCGTTGTAAGTAAATTTTGATGTTGTTATTCTTGTTGCTGCATGCTGCAAAAATTAGAGCTAATTGCTGCATAATTGAAATGTGGAATTAAGCATGTTTTAGCTAATTTAATGTATGGGCCAATGTTATATGAATGAAATGTCCTAGAGATTATTTTTCTCGATATGCTTGCATCATTTGTTTTGAAGTATAAATGCTTGAAGGTCACTTTTCTTTTGTTTTCTCTCAACATTGGATGAAGCTAACTTTCTGGGCCTCCTTGATCAAGAAACCAAGTTCTTACTCATCATCATCTTTGACTCCAAATATCCAAGTGATTTAGGCACTGATCCCTCGAAAAGGGTGATCATTTTAACCCTATTTTTACGCTTTTCCTCTTTTTCACTAGGTCTGGCCCCATTAGGTCACCTAGGGGATCAATTTCCCAAGAATTGACCCAAGGGAAAATTTTGATCTCTTATAGGCTACTGCGCTGGTGGGTCCCCTCCCTCTCCTCCAAATTTGAGGCAATTCTAACAGTGGAATCTTTGAGAATCCCAAGCCCTAGCTCTAGGGTCGAATTTTGCCTAGGCATCCACAAGGCTAGACCTCAACAGGATCACTTCAACCTTTTGAAATAAATATTCTTGTTTGGTCCTTTCCTTTCACCTTATCCAGGACAGGAACATCATTGGTTGCTACATTCCAGCCCCGAACCTGGACTGGGTCCACTTGGCCCCGTGTGGTCCCACTTCTCAATAAAGATTATTTGTCAAGGACCATTTGGGAATCCAAGTTTCCCAAGGATTACAGGGATTCAAAACCTCTTCTATAAGCCTATTCCTTCTCCCTCAACCCTCCAATCCTCACCCCTTACCAGTGGAGGACCAAGTCCCTTGCTTAAAGAGAAAGCAAGTTCCATTCTTCACTCCATCCTTGGGAAAGGGTTTCCAGAGTCACTTTCCACCTATCCATTGACATATACTTTACAAGGGATCCCTACACTATCGGGGCTCCTCCCATTGGTGAAATTCCGTAAAGAGCAGGGAGACTTAGCTATGGTGATAGTGGGCTAAGCCTCCAACATTGCCCTTAATCTAAAAGTTGCCCTCTTAGGAACCCCTTTTAGGTCCCATGCTGGTTTGAGTAGTAACAGAGTGGAAGAGAAAAGTGCACACAACAAAGGGAAAATTTCTCTCAGGGGATTTTGAGTTCCAGAAATCCGAATTTCCAACAACAGATTGGCAGTAGCTGAGTGCAAATTTCCTCACTCTAAGAGGGAGTGTGTATGGTAGAGCTAGCAACCAAGCAGAGGGAAAGAGGAAGTTTTCAACATATTTGGGGATGGCCACAACAGGGCTGAAAGACCAAGATAGATGGAGGGAGCCTCCAACTATGTCATCTGGAATGTTAGGATGTCCTTCCTTCTGGATGAACATGGCCTGAAGACGTATGCAAAAAATGTTGTAGCAGTTCCCCAGGACCCTGATTAGCAAAAGGATTACAGAAGGGAAATGGAAAAGGCAAGAGGATGATTTTGGATGGTGTCCAGGATCATCTAGTATCTCACGTGGCATATAAAGGGACAACGAAGGAGATGTGGGATGCCTTGTTTGAGATTTTCCAGAGTTCTTTCGAGCAGCGGAAGATGTTTCTCCTAGAGAAGCCGAGGAACACCAGGATGCAAAAGGGGGAGAGCATAAATGCCTTTCTCACTCGGATTCAGGAAGTTCGAGATCAACTAGCAGTAGTTGGGGAGGTGCCCCAACCCACAGAGCTTGTACGATTGGCATTGAATAGTGTCTCAAAGGACTGACAGGTATTTGTCCAAAGTATCTTCAATAGAGATACCTCGCATAAGTGGGACAGGATGTGGTCCGATCTGCGACAGAAGGATTTGAGGCGGGCTCTGTTAAAGAGTACCATCAATGACAACACTAGTAAATGACTGAAGAGTGAGGAGGAGAACATGGCCCTAACATCTAAGTGTCCCAGTTAGGGGCAGGAGGAGCAAAAGAAGAAGAATAAGGACCTATCTAAGGTCAAGTGCTTCAGGTGTGGCAAGTTTGGCCACTACAGTACGTAGTGTCCTCTCAGGAAGAAGGACAAGCAGGAGAAGCAAGACCAGGCAACAACACATGCTGAGATAGATAAACTGTCGTCCAAGTTGGAGGAAGATTTTGCGACGACGAATGCCATACCTCCAGGGGTGAGGTGGAGCGACTTGGAGCCATAGTCTAGAAGTGCAGAGAGTTGGGTAGGGTCCATGGAGGTGTCCTCCTAGTATCATTACCTTGCTACACGGGCCCACAATATTCAGTAGCAAGATGGATCAGAGTCTTATGTTGCAGTGAGATTCTGGAGTGACAGTTGCAGACTAGTTGTAGTCAGGCGCTGAGAAGCACAGTGCAGAGTTGACAAAAGAGCAAGAGGCTCAGAAGCAGAGTTGGCATCAACGTAGATTCTTTAGTGGATAGTGCAGAGGCTAGTAGGAGTCAGGAATCAGGAGACAAATGTAGCAAAGACACAGATGATTTGGTATTTCAGATGCTTCTCAGTTGCAGTAGTTTCTGCAGTTGCAACAACAACAGATGAGAGGGAGTTGTTGTGCAGATGTAGAGTTGACAACAGTACAAGCTCTACAGTGCAGTTTCAGCAGCAACACAGATGCAACAATTTGATTCAACTACAATCTGTGGCAGATGAATCAAAGTTGCACAGTGGTTAGTTGGCAGTATGGCCAGACATCAACAACGTGAAAGGCGGTTGTACAGAGACAAGGTGTTGTGGCAGGTTGTGCAACACTAGAACAGAGTCCTCGCTAAGAGGGAGTGTTATTTTTTGTAGCATAGGATGTGTTCTAGTCACGAAACTTGGTGGAGAGGCTAGAATACATGAGATCTCCAAAACCGATAAATCGTTTATGGAAATTCCACCTAGAGATGACTTGATTAGATTATTAACCTATTTGTTTCTGTTGATTTGTGGTAGCATCGAATGTGCTCTAGCCATGAAAATTGGTGAAGAGGTTAAGGCACATAAGGTCTCCAAGACCCAGAAATGGTTTGGGTAAATTCTACTCGGTTCGAGAGATATTAAAATAATTAATATTTTTTGGGGTTCCTAAGACTAAACTTAGGAAGATTAAAATATTAATGGGTATCAATATAAAACTGGGTGAGAATGTTCTAAATGACATGGATCAAGCCAAATCTAATCTTAGCCGTTGATTAGAGACTTACTCTCGGCTGTTGAAGACTCAACAGGAAAAGTATCAGGGGAGGCTTGAGGGTCAGTTAGAGATACACCAAGATTGATCAGTGAGTTCAATGTTTTGGAGCAAGGCTTGCTGAGAAAATTAGAACAAGTGATTTGTTGCAGTGAGGGGCAGTGAGTACATAATAGAGAGGCAGGGATAGTGCCAGAGGGTCGGCGCAGTGACTGAAGAGGTTGACGCAGAGAGAGCTAGAGCTACGCAAAGGCAGCAAAAGCTATGCAGAGGCAACTGGGGACCGCGCAGAGGTTGAGGGGCCTGAGTGGGTGATGCAAAAGGCCAGAAAGCTGACGCAGAGAGGCAAAAGGCTGGCGCAGAGGCTTTAGGAGCTACACTGAGGCTAGCAGGGCTGATGCAGAGCCAAGACGAAGCGCTGGAAGGATTTTCGTGGGGTAGAATAGAGCCGAGAGGCTGAATATCTATCTCTGAGAAGAGGTATTACTACCGTGTAACAATCTCTGTTGGGTGAGCCATTTTGACACCCTAGTTGTACTCAAGAATCTGCATAATAATAAAACCCTCAGAACTACTGCACCGGTTTTCCCGCATTGGGTTTTTCCTGGGACGATTGTCCAAAAATAACGGTGTCCCTTGTTTGTTTGTCTTAGTATTTTTAGTTGCTGATCTATATATGAGTTAAGGCTGCATTTGTGTTTATTTCAGTATTTATGTCCATAAATAACTTGTTAATGGAATAAACAAGTAGGAGAAATGAACCAGATAATGCAGTAGGGATTTCTAACGTGTCAGACTTAGAAATTTCAACAGTTTCTTAAGTCTAAACTTAGGAAAACTGGTTAATTAATAAGAATTAATTAAGTCAAGGTGAGAATAATCTAGAAACTCACACGGATTGACTGGAAAGTAATCTCAAACCTTGATTAAGTTTTAATCTTGGCCATTGGATCCCCAACAAAGGATTATAAGAAGTTGATGGGCACTTGGAGAAGACATTTCATCAATTCGATTTCCTTGGAAGATCAATTTACAGAGAACAGCAGCAGTTGCCGGAGAGCTAGAGATCGAAGCATAGTTAGTGAGGGGCAGAGACAGTGATCTGGATGAAGTTTTCCAGATTAGGAGAGGCGACAACAAGAGGCCGACTTATTCCTAGTGAGGCAGCACAGAGGACTGCGCACTAGCTTCAGGGGAGCAATTTGATTTAGTTGGAGGAAAAATCGTTTTCAGTTCCAAAGGCCGAGCAAAGGTTCCAAAGTGTCAGAGAACCAATTTCCTCAGCAGAGACAAGCAAAATGACTTGATCAGAGGCAGTTCTGGGCTAGACATTGTTATCGTTCTGTATTTTTGAGGTTGTGGGAGTAAATACATTAGACAACATCAAACCTACTTTGGAAGCTGGGATCTGGCCCTGCCAGCTTCAGAGAGGGCTCTCTCTTTATGATTTAACTTGGTTTTTAGGTTGATTTTAGGCTAGTTATGATTGTGCTTGGGTTGTTTGTTTGAATTTGGTTGGTTGGTTGGTTGATTTGAAACAAATTACTTTATTTCCATTGGGCTATGGAGTCAAATAAAACTGGATGCTGCACCAAAAGTTCAAAGGAGTAGCCATAGGGCAAGCTAGCTAGATTTACCGAGTTTTTTTAGATTAAATTATGGGATGGAGAAAAGGTGTGATTCAGTAGGAATTGAGAAGCATTTAAGAATTTCTCAATTAGACTTTCAGAAGAAAACATACGGATTTTAAATGCAGTCCAAATAGGGTGCTCAAAAACATATCCTATTTTTCACATCTCCTGTTTTACGATTAGATTTCAGATGCATAACATAAAGAGAATAACAATGAAAACACAATTACAGTAGGAAAAACATCATGAGTATTTCATAACACAAGTATTCTCTGAAGAGTCTTTTCGTTAATGGTGCTCCAACAACGTGGAAAAGTACAATGCTTGATAGAAAAATGTTACAATGTTTAGGAACCAACCCTGAATACTTCGAAGGAATGAAGTATTTAAACTAATAATTTACAAAAAGGATTACAATTAATGCCTCAGTGACATGGAATTCTATTATTAAATTAAACTAACAGAAATGAAATAATGCGACCAAAATAGGTGAATCTGGCGAAGTGATCTGGACATCTAGCACTGTTTTGATGGAGGACAGTTGCTGAGTGGCCACTATTCGGGTGCTGCGCTGGTGAAGCTGACCTGTCTTTTAATCCTGAGATTCACACAACTTATCCCACCGCTCTTCATCTGGAATGGAAATCTTTGTTACCTTGCAGTAGATCTCATCTACCTGAGTATACCGAGCAAAAGTGGGTTTCACTACAAAAATGTGTTTAATCTCATGTTGGATATAACTCATGTTGCTGATAGCTTCATAAAAAGCTCTTCCTGTCATAGTACCTTTGATGTGTGAAGACTTAGCTATATCCTTGGCAATGTCTTGAAGCTTCTTCATGTAGCCTTCCCTGGTCATCAATTTGTCATTTATCACAAGTAAAGAAGGCAAACCTTTCTTGTTTAATGCTTCTATCCTATGAAAAACCCATTGACTGCTACCTCCAAAGTGTGACACTTCTCTGTCAGCTATACAACTAAGTTCTTCTTTGTTAGAACCTTCTTTACTTCCAGGATAGTTTTTGTTTTGTCATCCACTCCCAAGTCATCCAGCTCATATATGTTTTTGGAATTGAGAAATTTTATGATGCTATTGGTCGTGGTAGGCATTTCTCCCAATTCAGCATTGATAGTGGAAATGGTCTGCTTGGCTTTCTCCATGAGTTCCTTCTGCTCAAATATAATTGGGATACTTGGCCAGATTTTATTTATTTCTTCAATGATATTATTCCATATAATTTCTTTAACCTAGGCTAGTGTGTGGCCAATCGAGGACTTAGTGGTTGACTTCTTCCATACCTCTATCTGATTTTGAGCTCTCTGTAGCTCTGCTGCATGAAAAATCCCAGTCTTTGTCTGATGATCTTGTAGAAGTTTGACTTGGGCCTGCAATCTGTTGATCTCTTTAGTCTGGAGAGACATGTTTTGTACTGCATTTGCCAATTGATCTGCAACAACCCTTGTACTTGTTGTAGAAGATGTGGCTATCGGAATGGCTGTGATAGGGAGTGCTTCCAAAGGGACAACAACCATTTTGGCAGTTTTCTCCTTTTCTTTAATCGCATTTTCCATCTCCGTTTCCATTTGCTTCAGCTTAGCACTCTGTTCCATGATGGGCTTCATCATGTTTGCCTTTTGTGCCTCTGTTTCTTCAATATCCTTGGCCAGAGGATCTTCTGTAGCTGGTAATTTCAACTACTTCCTTAAAGCTGCTATATCTGCATTCTTTTTCCTCACTAGCTCTTCTGCAACATTGGTGTTTGAGGGTCATAACCCACTTTGATCACCAAATCCTCCAGAGCTTTAATCTTGGTATCTTTGGCAAGTGCAGAGACCTTCTCCAACTTGAGCTGTGATTGAACATTGGCAAAGGTAACCTGCAATTTAGACAAACTCAAAGCAGTGTTAGTGACAGTGGAAAAAATCATTTGCCCAGTTTGCTTGTGCATCTCCATTTGGTCAATGGGATGTATGTCCTTTACATCAAACTCAAAAGTTGTCTTCTTATAGTCTGATGCTGCCTTAGGCTGGGGAACTTGTGCTTGGAGGAATGCCATTTGCATTTTTCCTTTCTCTGAATCAAAGACTGACATCAACCTGCTTTGAGAACTAGAATTTTGCTTGCAGAACTGATTATAGGTGTTAATCTTCAAGGCCTCATTCCTCATTTTAATTTCCTTAAAAATTTCAAATACACTTTTCTCTGTCTCCTCTGTAGTAGATGTGCTGGTCTGCATAATCTGCTGTTGATCCTGTGAAGTTGTGGAGGTAGTGGGAGAGAGTGTAGTTTGATCACCCATTAACGAGGAAAGGTGTGGCTCTTTGGAGGTGATGATGTTTTCCTGTTCTGGATCCTTGCTAAGGCTTAGTTTGGAACTAAGCTTGGCCTTCTTCCTATACATAATTTTGAATCCTTCATTGAAAATTTCAGTCCCTGAAGGGGCTCTTTTTCTCGAATTGTCTTTGTTGTTTTTTCCTGCATGGTAGGAGTCTGTACTATAGAGGATGATACTAGCTGCTCCTCTGCCTCTTGTATGGTGTTCTCAACTCATTCTAGCTGGTTTTTGTACTTCTCTATCTCTGGTCTGGCTGTGTGAAAATAGGCAGTGAATTTGGTTTCTACTCTTAATTCAGAAATGACCCCTGCCTAAATTTGGTTTCTACTCTTAATTCAGAAATGACCCCTAATGGATCATATGACCAGGTAAAACTAAGGTTGAACTACATTTCTTTTAGTAGCTTATTTTCTTCTTCCTCTGTTGCCCGACTGTTGCAAATGAAAGGCCTAATCTATGTTTTAATTTTGAATTGGGACTTATTCTTGGCAGCCATAAAGTGGATCTCATCCATATTGAGCATCTTCCTTATGTACTCCAGAGAAAAGAATCCTCATTGGGAGGAATTTTGGCAATTTGTAAGGTGTAAGCTCACACCCAAATATTCTCAATTCTGTATAGTTTTGATAGAGGTACCAATCCCCTGTCTGGACTTGGTCAGATAGCTGCAAAATCTTCTTAATTTCTTCACTGATCCTCAGTTCTGTTCTGCTACCTAAGAGACTGATGGTTGGATGTACAAACATCTCTATGAACTGTTTATATGTGAACTCCTTTTGTTCCTTCATCACCAGAGTAGTCTAGAAGATGACTGACTGCTGGTTCCCTTCTTCATCCAGCTTTTGTAAAGCAAGCTTGATGTTGTCTCCCTGAAAATATAAGAACATATAAACGAACACAGAAGCATACTTGAAAACCTCCTCAATTGTGAATTTGGTAAACTGCTCATGAATAACATATGTAAGAAATTGGCTGAAGTTAAACAAGATGGAGGGCTTGGAATCAACAGAGAAAATGGAAAGAAACCCTATGATGGCCTCATCTACCCGCTGATCTGAGTAATAGCCGATGAAGTAGGAGACAGTTGTAATGATTTGTTTGGCTCTCTCAGGGAAAATAGAGGAGGGATAGGGAGGATTTTTCTTTGGCAATGGGGCATCTTTTGTTAAGAATAGCTCAAGGGTTTTGGTTCTCTTGGCAAAGTTCAGTTTCTGGTACACTTCAACAAGTGCTTCATAGGAAAAGGGGGTGGCATTCTCTAATGTAGGGGCTTGCATCATCTGGTCTGTGGCTTGAGGAGTGATAGTAAACAAAATTTCTCCAATGGGGGCAATGATGGCTCTTTGGCTTGGCAAATAACTTGCATGACACTTCCTAACAAATTCTGGGGTACTGTTAAAATTGGAAACTAGGGCAAAACTTCATGTGGGTCATCTTATTCATGGCTGATAATATTTTTATTAGATTCCTCTCGTCGAGAGATGTAGGATTGATATAAAGATCATCCGATTCTGATAAGTATTCATGGAGATATGAATTTATTTTGATTATGGAATTATTATCAGGCCGACCTACAACTCATGTAGGCTTAGAAGCCCAACAGTCGCATCTATTCAAACACCAACGTTGTGTATAAATACAGGAGGACTTTTCCTCATTTGGAATCACTCATCTCAT